>JANTPZ010010381.1:0-19525 GCA_025593235.1 Vachellia pachyceras | reverse complement strand
TTTATGTTCTAACCAGCCAGTTGTTGCTGCACCACGTCGCGAGGTCGGGATCGAAATAGGGCTAAGAGAGTGGATTTGGGTGCAGCAACTTTTGTCTTCAGATCTGAACCATCAATGGCTTCCTCCTCGCCTTCTCTCTCACTGCTTTGCCTCACCTTCCTCCTCCTTCTCTTCTCCCCGTCACTCGCCGAGATCCGATTCAGTAGCTTCTCGTTGTCGAGCTGAGGGTTTTGGTTTGCTGCAGAAGACGATTCGCGATGAAGAAATGAGGAGAAATCGGAGCTTTGGGTCCTGGCCAAAAAAAAAAAATTAACCCGCCCAACCCGCCCCACTCGGCGGGTTGGGCAGGTTCAAGTCAACCCGGCCGGGTTGACTCGGTCAACACCGAGTCAACCTGTTGACCGGGTCGACTATGGATCGGACCGCCAATCCGCCGGTTCAGCGATTCACCGGTCGGACCGGCCGGTCCGATCCGGTTTTTCTTTCACTGGTTTAAAGACAAGCCTTCTTGATCCTCCCTCCCCTATAAAGTGCTCCCTCAACTTCGTTCATTCCCTCCCATTGCCCTTTCCTTGAAGGGATGTGATGAGAATTAAAACGAGTGAGCCATTGCAAACAACAATAGCAGACACATGCCATACTATGAATCTTGATTTTCATCCGTGTCGGTATGGGGGCGGCGCCTCCTTGGCATATACATCCATTTTATTTCAGTACTCCATGTCAAGTCAATATGCCACATGTCCACACACAAACTTTTCAACCCATTTGGTTCACTTTTTCATCTTGGCGCTTGAATGCCCAAGGTACAAACTAAAGTAATTCAAATGGGAGGCAAAAATTTCAATAAATCCATAACACCTTCATAAATAATTTCGAGAGATCAATGAATGTTATGCATAATCAAAGTTTTGCCATCGCGCCCGAACTGAAAAGACGTTAAAATCAAAGAGAGGCTGATCGCTACGATGTAAATGTGTGAAGGAGGTTACCTCATTTTGCAGAAAAATACTGTTGAACGCGTGTGTTCAGAATGTTTATAAATTTTCCCAAATACCCATACTAACTTCCCAACAAATTCAGTCCAAGGTGTTGCAGCGCAACCAGTTTTAAATTTTCAGTGCATTTACACATGATTTCGGGATGGAACCAAAACATTGCGTCTGTTTGGGAGAGCGTTTAAGCTCTCCAAATACACGTTTAACAGTGTTTTTGTAAATAAAGATCTCTTTCACATACATATTTAACTCGTAACCTATAAAAATTCTTCTCTACTACTTTCTCAAGTGATTAAATTATCACCCTCAATCTACGCCCTACCTATTTTTTGTTATCATCTTTATTTATTCACAACCGTACTCGCAAATGCGATGCAAATTCAGATTCCGTTTCAATTTTTTCCCCAGGGAATCTCCAACTTATGCACTAATTACTAGATTCTGACGACATTTAATTTAATGGTTTAATTGGTGCGCGCAAGAAAATAACACATCGCCCAACAAAAAGAAAAGACTTCCATGAGTCCATAACACATTTGGGGTTCATATCTTACATTATCCAGCTACCCGAATTATTAGGCATCGTTCCACTATCTTGACAAAATCTGGCGCGGCAAACCGAAAAAAGAACAAGAAAAGAAAAAAGAACTCAACTCAAGCTCTCTCCGATTTCTAATTATATCGGAGTATTTTATTTTTAGGAAAAAAGGGTACCGGATTCTGCCACCGGAACAAAAACTGCGGAGTCTTAAGCAGGGGAAGGGCGGCATCACGGAGTGAGAGAGTGGCAGTGTCAGTCTCAAAGCGCCACCAGAGGATCTGAACCTAACAATATGTCTTGAAAGTAATCGTCCACCTGGCACATCTCTAATGGCGAGTACATTCTGTCCCAATCGGTCTCCTCCACGCTTCCAATCTCCTCCGCCATCACTCCCGTCGTTGTTTCACAGTACAACGTCAAAGGTTCTTCCCACATCACCGGCGAAAATTCTGGCGTTTCGAAATTCGTCAACACATCATCCCACGCCGGCATCCCTATCCTCCAATACTCCTCCTCCCACAACCTCCTCTGGCTTGTTTCCCCTTCGCATTCCCCAAACCGCTCTTCCCATGTTTCGTCTCTTTCCGCCTCCGCCGCTCCACATGCTTCCATCGCCTTTTCCGGCTCTGCCTCCTCACTCGGATTGCCTCTAAACTGAAGCACCGATGTCGGGGACGAAAGATTACGAGACTCCTCTCCCGAATCGTAGCCTGAAACAGATGCTTCTGACTGCACTGAAACTTTCATTTCCAGCTTCTCGCTCACTTCCACTTCCACTTCGTCGGCCTTTTCCCTCGCCGGTGGCGTGGCGAAGTTCGTCAAAGCATCGGGACCTCGCAGCTTAATCGCCGCATTATCATACACCATGGCCGCTTCCTCTGCTGTATCGTAAGTCCCCAACCAGAGCCGTACTCGTCTCGCCGGATCTCGAATCTCCGCCGCCCATTTCCCCCAAGGTCTTTGCCGTACGCCTCGGAACTTCCTGCCGTCGTTCACCGTGGAAGCCTTCGCCGGTCGCCGGCAAGTCGCGGTGCTTCCGGCGGGCCTCTTGCGGGCATTGTTGGGGAGGGTCCCGTTTTTGGCGTTAGTTTCGATGTCAATCTGGTTCACATACCGCTTCACTCTGGGTCGACCCAGGAAGTCTCCTTCCTCGTCGCTGGAGGAGTCTGTGGCATCTGGATCCGTTACGGATATCCGTACGACTTGTGGCTCTGTCAGGCTGCTCGAATCAGAGCCCTTGGGCGCCACGAGCTTCCTGGTTACGGAGTGATGCACTGTGTATTTGCATAGGATGTTCTGGTCCATGATTGTCGTTGGTGTTGTATGGCGAATAGAATCGAGTGTTGGCGCAACAAATAGGGCCAACCTCAGGAATAAAAAGAGAATCGTGAAGAAGAAGGAAGAAGCTTTATGATGAGCACTCCAAAGCTATTTTACTGAGAAATCTGCTAAAAAGATGTGGCACAGGTGGGCGTGGGAAGGACAAAAGCTACAAGAACAGGTTTAAAAATGGAGATGGAAAAGCGAGAGAGTGATGGGAATAAAGAGAAAAGAGGAGCTTTTTCACATCATGGGGTGGAGCAAGATGACAACGGAGGCGCCTTAAAATTGGAAGCCGGAGCGAAGGGGCATAAAGGAGAAGTCCAGAGAATGAGATATTGAGCAACCATGGTTGACAATTTGCCTAGAAACTTTGTGTAGGAATCAGGCAGAGAAATCTCGGGATTCAAAGCTGGGAACAACTATGGCTGACACTTGCCTAGAAACTTTGTGTAGGAATCAGGCAGAGAAATCTCGGGATTCAAAGCTGAGAAAACACAGAGTGAAAAAGATGAAGATTCTGGGTGCGCTGGGTGTGGAGAGAGCAGTGTGATTGTGCTTAGCGGTTGAATGGGTAAGAAACAACTCTTCAGTTGCTGAGGAGACCGAAACACCGAAATCGCCCTTTTATAGGATCCAACATCCCAAATGGGGACGCCAGCAATATCAGACTTTTAATTATTATTTCTATTCATACTCTCTCTTCCCCTCCTGTCCCTCTAAAATAGTAAAATACACATTTAAAAAAACATTTGAAATTGAGAAAAGGAGGAGGGGGGAGTTTCTAGTCGGGGTGATGAAGGTTATGATACGACCCGCCGCATCCTCACGATGTGGACACGTGCCGGGGTGGGACCCGTAGAAGAGATCTGGACCAATGAGGCAACATCCGACGGTGGTGAGCAATCATATGAAGCCAACCTCGATCACCGTGTGACAGTCACGTGAGACCCAAGATACCCGGTCCCTTCAGGTTAGTGGGTCAAATCGCTTTGACCAATCGAAAGTAATCTTTAATTTAGGAATGTAGCTTACTGTTCCCTTGCAATATTAGGGGGACGAACGAGATTCTTCTTTTGTGTTTGTTTTTTTTTTTTGCCAGAAGGATGAATGAGATTCACTGGGATGCATAGAAACACTTGATTTTAATATTGCTGGCCGCTGGGGGCTCAGAAGCACCGATCGCGCTGTCACTGTGCGATGAGTGAGTAAGTGAGTAATTTTTGGTGGGGGTGAAAAGTCTTTCATCTTAGCAGATAACTAACGTGGCCAGCAACCTAGAATTCGCCGCCTTTTATAATTCCATTCTGCCACCCTCTGTGTTTTTTCTTTTGCTTCGCTCACAGCACGCAACTCCTTTAGATATAAGATACCGTGTCCGTTTGAAAATACAATAAAAAAATATTTTTATGTAAGTTGAAGTAAATATATGGAGGTGATTTGGGAATGCAGTATCATGCGGTACTCATAGCAACGTTATTCATGAATGACGCCCCATTCTAAAAACCGAATGATGAGATGTCACAGAAACTGAAGACACGAATGTACCTGCGATGAGTTTGTATGTTTGTATTTTTGGTTGGCTTTTGCTCGTGTTATATAAAAAGAAGGGGAAAATCAATGCCGTTGGACAGAATAATTACGTGACACATGGATGTTCAAGCTATACACAGAACGCGTCCGTGCCAATTGTTTTGCCTAATAATTGTGGTGCATATATATATACTCCCACCATAAAAGTCTTCTTGTTTACTGCGCAGTTCTTTCCAAAACCGAGAGAAACAGCCCCACCATAAAAGTCTCTGGCGTCTCCGCGCACTTGTTATTACTGGTACTTAATTTGTTTTTATTTCTTGAAGGACAGCTCATCATAATTGCACTATATATGTTGCAAACCAATATACATACATATATATATATTGTTGAACACAATCCAACAAGCAGCTGTGATTTTAGGCACTTATGTACCAGATCATCATCTACAACTACACGTAATTTAGATTTTGTTTCCATTTAAGCAGCTTCAAGGGTTGAATAAAGAGCTAAGATAAATTGTCTGTCAAATCAATATGGAAGGGTAACGAATTATGATCAAGCATCCGATTCGGACACTTCATGGGATGTTGGAGTGTGTGTTCTTTGTTGGAAGTTGTGGAAGACTGGGAATCACCGTCTTTTTGCTAATAACACGTATATTTGAGTGAAAGTTGCTCATGCTTTTTTAAAAACTTCTCTACTTTTAGATTTTGCTGTTAGCTAACTGCTAATTGTACTGTTGTGCATGTCTAGCTGTGTTTGTAGCTGCGTTCAATTGAGGAAACCAGCGTGTATTATCACTAGTCGCACAAAATGAAGTGGCGCAGAACAAAACTTTGAGGTGGTTTGGGTAAACTTGTTATCCATATGTTATTCACATGTTTACGTTGCACGGAAGTCACAACAAAACTATTCTCATATATTTACTTCGAATTACGTAAAAACACTTTTTAACAGTTGTTTCAAATTCTTTACGCGAGGGATGATTCACTTCCCGCCACAACAAAACACGCCACATCACCGCGGCTTCCTGTTGAATCCCTGACCTTAATTTTGTCATCGCAACGGCTAATTAAACTGCCTTCTAAATTGTCAGATAAAATGAGGAGTAATTAAAATGACAGCTTGCAATAAACAGTGATGCAGTGGCCAAGTCCGTCCCTAAGAAAAACATCCCAGAAATAGCTAAATGCCTACCACGACGTATAAAACAAAAGGGCCGACTGGTTTGCATTCGTTCGCATATTAAAATTAAGAGAAGGATAAAATAACAACTCAAAACTAAACATCGGAAGCAAGGCACAGTGTTCATGGGTGTCACCTGGCTCCCATGAGTTCAGCTAGAACCAAGGCTCATACGTTTCAATCAATGGTTGATCAGGGAGGCCTTCATGCAACGAATTAATGATGTATTTATCGAAATTCGATAATTTCGGCGCACCGGCCATATCATTTGCACTTTTTTTTCATCTATATATGCAATGCTGGGGACTGACGGAGTGTGAACAGCATACATTGTGTATTTTGATTATGAAGCAGCGACCAGTGGATTCTTTTTTTTTTTTTGCCAACCAGTGGATTCTAAATTATATATACACACATAAGTGGCGGAGTCAAATGTGTGTGAGTGTAGGCAAACTTTTGGGTATTTATGTAAATAGTACGAGACTTTTTGTTATGCACCCACTGATTTTAATATTTGAACCCACTTAAATTATCTATACTAATAAGTTTATTGTCATTTATTTAATTTGAAAATGAAAAAAATGTCCCCACTGATGTTAGAAGGTCCTGGCTCCGCCACTGATATATGTATACATTCTTGTTGTCTACGTGCATTCTTAGCATTCTTATGTGTGTGAATGTATGCAGCTAGTATCCAAGTTCTTTGTGACCGAGCGAATATGCATCTTCATTGATTGATTACTTAATCATACACTCCTATTGCTACTCCTACATTTTAGTCCATGGGTAATTAATTAATTACCTCTGTAATGACTAATCAATGAAAGCCGCGCCATTGATGAGCGATGTAAGTGTTATTGGAAGGGAGAAAACCAAACATTTGGGGATGTGAATTGAAATGGAAGACAGACAAGACATAGAAAGGCATCACCGCCATCGTGCATGATGTTGGCAAGATTTGGAATAGTGATCTTTCCCCCCTTCTTCGAGCTCCTCATATCAACATTATATTAACAGTGATACGTATTATAATGGTGTTAATTAATGTCTGCGTTTTGTAGAGATCCTCAGTGAGGGATGCAGATACATGTCCGAGTGGATACTCAGTGACCAATATCAACGTTGGACACTGCCCCTTCCCTTCTCTTCCTTCACCTACACCAACAACGGGTAACAAATCAAGATATATATTTTCACTGCACTGATTAATTATCTCTCTAATTTCTTCTGTACATACACGTCTACAGACTACCGTCTACAGCTAATAATGATGAACCTCTGGGTGTTGTCCTCAACGCATGGTGAATTGTAATAATCTCTCAAGCTAGTTGGTTGTCAATAATATAATAGGGTACGATATGACATCTGGTATTGTCCAGTTTTAGAAACACCGGGAACATAGGGGTGCAAGAGCAAAGCCTAGTGTTGTTGTGGGTAGGTACGTATATATTAGATATATATATATATAGTCAAATCACTAAACCAGCATCCACCCCAATACACACCATCGTAATTGCTGGATTTTCTTAATCACTCTTAGCTTGTCACACTCACCTCAGCGTCTCTCTCTCTCTATATATATATAACGACTGATCTGTACATGTATATCCGTACGTACATGTGCACACGGCCTGTTCCATGTCTAAATGTTTATTCAAACGACAATTTCCCCCTACATTAATTTGTTTCTAGTTGTTTTGTTTTGGTGTTAATATACATATCGTCTACCCCCGCAAATCCCACGAGATGCAATTAATATTTTATATATAACTCTACCCTCAGCAGCCTTTCAAAGTCCCTTCTTGATTACTTCAACTTTAAAGTCGGTCACACGCCTACACACCATGACTTTACGTATATATACCCATTTTTTTAAAAAAAAAAATTGTTTACATCAGTATATCACCCTTCTACAAACAAGGGGGATTCTTTTCTGCATTCCCTAAATAATCGCCTCTTTTCACTTCTCTGATAATCTCTTGAACTTTGGTGGTCCTAGCCAGTGGTTCCCACTGGCCACACTGCTGTGTCTCATTCATCCTTCTTATGTGTATAACATTAAACAAAGTCGTGAGAGTATATGATGCTGCTTTAAATAGAAAGGCATTTGACCTGCATTTTTTCTGAACAGTATATTATTAACAGACAAGACAGGCAAGAAAGAGAGAGAAATAATGTGATCGAGGGTGTCTTGGGATTTTTATTGGGGTAGAAATAAATGGTTAGTATATCGATGATACATTGACGTATTGCAGATGATAATCCCCAAGTTACGGTAATAACTCCCAAAACAAAAAAAAAAACTAATGAAACAAGATCTGTTCTAAAAAGGAGGGCCGTTTTGGCTCAGAACTTTGAAACTTTATTATCATGTCGGTCTTACCATCTTGTTGTGTGTGTGTGTGTGATATCAAACAAAGACTGCTCGATTTTCCATGGGAGCAACATTTAAAGAAGGCTGGGCAAGCTGCAGGTGATGGGGTTTAAAATATACTTTAAAATATGGGGGCACTTGATGAGAAGATAACTAATTTTATTCATGACACAGTAACAGTGATGCCTCCCAGAAATTAACTTCTCTTTGAAGCAAGAAATGTTGGTTTTCTTCTGTGTGTCTTACTCTCTCTCTGTCACTCTGAGCAGTGTGTCTTTAAATTTTGAACCAGAAGGCTCCATTAGCGGAACCAGATCATCATCGTCGCAAAACATGATTGATGGCTTACCCATATTTCTATATTGCTTCCACCAGAGAAGCTCTCAAATGACCGTTTGACTACATCATTCTGGTTTAATTTCCTAGGATTTTTCCTTCCTTAGCATGACGGCAACTTCATTTCTTCCACATTCCTCCTCGTGTTGTTTCATTAATATAATTGCTAGTCATTCTGAGGGTAGTTCCCTGGTAAAAAGGTAACACGTTCACTCCGTTGGTTCAAAAGCTTTGCCTTTTATTTCACCCATTTGAATTAGTAGTTGCCTCTAGCTGTTGTGGGATTGTAATCAATCTATTTAATTTCCTGAAAGTGCAACAAGAGAAAAAGCTTAAAAAGTATAAAGAGTCACAGAGAGATAGAGAGATAATAAAGCATTCATTTTTGCAAATTAAAGAATCTAATTTTAAGTGTCAATTTTTTCTCTCCCTCGCAGTACAGGACTTTTACACAAGAGCTGGAAGTTTTACTTTGTTAAAGTGTTATTTTGTTCTTGTTTTTTTATACATTGTAATACTTAGCAACAAGAGTAAGCTTTGCATCATTATGCCTTGAGTTTTCCCCATTTTGAGTGAGTTATCGTTATCACTAATAATGGGTCAGAATTTCGCTCACATGTATCAAGGTGGGCACCATATGATTACACTTTTTTGTCCTATACTCTGTTGATTTGGCTCCGTTAATTGGACTCTCTCGTTCAACGAGATGCCCGAAATAACCAGGAAAAATGATAAATTAAATGAACACACACACACACACACACACATTTTGGAGGAAGAAAGAAGAAATTTAAACAGGAGGCTGGCTTGATTGCATTCTTGATTCGAATGCGGAGATAGCGGTGTAAGATGAGAATACTTCACTCAAGTTCAAATTAATCAAAACACGTGATGCTCTCTGGAAATGGAGTTACTTAATTAAACAATGATATATTTCAAGCACCAGTTAATCTGCATTTACTATAATATATATATATACAAAGGATGTCAAGTGTGGGTAGGACGTGCAGATATGAAATTGTTAATAAACAGTGGCAAGATCAGTTTCATTGAATCCCACACAAAATATCTTTGAAACATATTCGACGAAGTTGTTATCCAAAAAAAAAAGTGCAAAAAAATTAGCAGTGACTGCAGAATTCATGCCTTCAGGCTTCAACATATTATGCTTGTTTGACAACGCTTAATTTATACCTAAAGTCATGTTTAAACGTATTTTTCTGTAAAACGAGATAATCTTTTTCATATATTTATTTCGATTTGTATAAAAGTACTTCTTTATACGTTCCCAAACGGACACATTATGTTGTTTAAGTAATTTAATTGCATATTAATTAATGAGCAAGTGGGGGTCGGTGTGATCAGTAGGCTCCTCGAGAGATTTTGTGTGCAGATGGGTAGAGAAGGGTGCGACACTGTTGGTTGGGTCCCACTGACATTTCACCGTTCATCGCCGGTTACCGGCGCCGATTACGGCATCCTTGATACAGGCACACCATGTGGCCCCCTTTTGCTCTTAAAAAATCCAACACAAACATTTATGGTATTATAACTAAGCTTTGGGTTTTGTGGTCTTGTCGACTAATAATTTGCACTTAACCATGAGCTTGTTAGTTTATGGAGCTTAGAATCGCTCTTTACATTTGCCCCCTGAAAGAGAGCTGATTGGCCGCCGGAGTAGGATGTGGTAGGAAGTCCAACATTTTGTGCCTCAACATTAATGGTAATATTGTAACTCATCAGACACACAAACACAGAGTGTCGATCGATTAGAGTAAATTAAATTAATAATTACGTATGCGGACAGGTCTGGCTCAGGATGACCTCAAAGATTAGAAGTAAAATCCCACCAATTAATCGTTCAGAGCATATGATTCGAATAAGTGGGTCGATTTAGGAAAGCGGTAGAGAAGTACTTTTACGCATGCCGAGGTAAATTTGTTTAGGAGATTGTCTCGTTTTGCGAAAAAACACTGTTGAACGTACTTTTAGGTAAGAGTTGAGTGTTTACAAACAAGCACGGTAATTTATGAACAAATGCAGAAAGAGTGGTGTTATATATTGGGGCAGCAGCGATATGTATGAATTCAAACGGATGGGCCAATGTGTATTGTCCTCAGAAGAGACAATCAGTGGAAGTGAGATTAGGTATTTGAGTTAGGGTTTCCAAAACAAATGAACCAGATCTTCAGGGGCCATGCCCTTCCAGCCCTCTCATGGGCACGAACCATTTGCCATTTAATTTATCTACGGAAATAAAATATAAACATTGATTACTGAGTTCTGAGTCCTAAAGATAATTAATAATCTGGGCTGTACTTGAATATTGATGTGTATATGTTTAACTATAGTTTATCGATCAGGAGCTGCAAGCTGACGTTGGACGCGGGTGCATGTGAATGAAGAACTGGGAAATTGAAGTCATGATCCACGAACACGACATGGGTCACGTCGTTAATGTTTCTTACTTTGATATTTATGCATCTGCTGATCTCTTGATTTCAATATATAATAGCAAAATAAATGGTGCATGGCTTGGCATTCTGTGAGATGCAGGATATATATATATATATATATATTCATACTGCCTGGTCTACGTCCAGGCCTTTCTTGTGCATTCGTTACTTTGCACCAACCTTGTATATATATATATATATATATATAATTCATATAAATTTCATGGTCAGCATAGAGATAAAGTGTATGTGTTGGAAGTCCATTGGGAGAAATGAGTTTACAGATTTCTAGGTATTTTGCGGATTTCAAGATGGTTTTATGGATTTCGAGATGGTTTTAATGAATTTCGAGATGAGTTTTACAGATTTCGAGATGGTTTTATCTCGATTTACATGTACCGTTTGAAAAATGGTGTTCCCAAACAAGCACATCATAGGGTAGCCAAATATCTAAGGTTACTTGTTGCACTTTCACTTCATTACGAAAAGTGAGTCATGATGTATTAAATAATTAAAATTTTAACCTGATTTATCAATACATAATTGCAAAATTACAATTTAAGCCTGTCGATCTTGTTTGGCTCATAGTTTCAAAACCTAGATTTTGTGGATTTTGACTCAAAATCTAGATTTTATTTAAGTATTCACATTTTTCAGAAAAATTATTCTGAAGATAGAACTTAGGTTTTGAAAAAACCATTTTATTGTCAAATCACATATACTCTCATAATAAATCTTCACTTTCCTCTTTTTTTCTTTTTCTTTCCTCTTTCCTACTTACTTTTTGCCTCGAACTCCGTAAAAATCAATAACTTTCTAAACACAGTCAACTTTTAAAATCTAGGTTTTTAACTCGGAATTCGGAAAAACTATTTTCTCAAAATTTATTCTTTAAAACTTAAGTTTTGACTCCAACTCCGTGAAGGAGAATTAATGTTGTATCTAAATGGTTTTCTTATAATACATATAATTTCTTCGTCAATTCTTATCATCACTAATCACAAATGTTTATATGGTATCAGCGCGGGTTTGCGATTCAAGATTCTGCTCATTTCTTTCATAGCTGATGGCCCATTATCAAGAAAAGCCTCGAGATTGTTGCAGCTGCCACTCCTAACGCCGTTTGCTCACGGAAACGCCAACGGTATTCCAGGAAACAGAAACCTGGGCACAAGGCAACCTAGAAGCACAGAGTTTTCTGTGCGTTCCAATGGGAAGCAAGAAGGAAGGCGAAGGATCAATGGCGAACTCACTAAGCTCAAACTTGGGTTCTTCCTTCACAGCCCATTTCCGTCATCTGAAATTTACAGAACAATTCAAATTTGTCGACGCTGCAAGTGAGAAAGGGTCTGGGGATGGGTGAAATGAGAAAAATTGAGCGTTGTTCACGGGGGCTCTAGAACGTCTCATTTTCCCTATTTATAACGATTAGATCAACGTTCAAATCTCTAATTTGTATTTTTTCTATTGTGTTAAATTATTCATGTTAAATTTAATTATTTTTTTAATAATTTAATGTTTTCATAATAATTATGATAAAAGAAAATGAAATCTAAAACCTACAACGTGGATTTAATGGTTACCTGCCTGCTGAGGAGTGGGGCTGGACCCATGGGGGCGTAGTCGTTCTCGTTTATCAAAGTGTTAAAAAATTATGTTTATGTAAATTGAGATAAAATTTTTTTTATATAAATCGTAAATAAAATTAAAAAATTAGTTTCGAACGCTAATCCAAACCAGTCAAAAGGCGTGTTACCACTTGTTTATCTGGCTTCATCATCCAATTCCCAATCCTAATTCTTGATTGCCTTTGTTGAAAAAACAGGGGCGTCAAGGTGATGCAATTCCTTCCAGCTTTGAAGTAGTTCACCGGAGCGTCAAGGTGATGCATTCAGAGGACTCAAACACCCAGGGTTCAAGCTTGGGGATACAGGTCTGGTTCCTGGACGAACAAGAGATAGTGGAGGAGGCAAATCTTTTAGTATTAGAAGGAGGAGGCTTTGGACCGAGAAGCAGGGGAGAAGAACAAGATCGAAGCAAGGCCGACTTAATCATGGTGTCCCAAAAAAAAAACAACCACCCAATTTTAGAAACTCTGGAGCAGAAGCATGGATAAGTACTATAAAGAAATCTTTGTACTGTGTGAATAAAAAATTGTATGCTTTTAACTCACTTCACTTCTTTGAAGTTTGTGTTGGTAAGTTGATCACCTAGAGTCACAGGATGTCAATTTGAGTGAAGGTATTATAAAGATGTGTTAGTTAAGATGATTAGTATTAATCTCTTGATTAGTTAATGACCCGAGATCAGTATAAAGACTCATAGTATAACAATTTAAATATGAGATTGTGTAACCCTCATCATAAAGGGTATGAGTAGCCTGGATCTCCCACCTCACAAGCATCAAAAAATGTGGTTAATTTATCATCCTCAAAGTGAGGTGAATTGGTATTATACCCTAAATTAAATGATTTTATCATAATGTATAATTTCTTCGTACATTCTTAACATCCCTAATGTTTACAAACTAACAAGTCAAGAACACAACATCCTGGCCAATCAGGAAAATAAAACTGAACGGCATAATTAATGTAACCTTCGTAGGACGGACCCTATATTAGCTCCGTTTGGATAGCCCGTTGGGAGAACGAACACAGATTCCGAGGTAGTTTATGTGAGAAGAAAAGTGTCTCAGTAAACGCACCCGTTGTGCCAACGGGTTTACCAAACGGAGCTAAGTCCATGATGCCAACCTAACTTGAAATTCGATGATTTATTCTTCAAAATACATCCCTCCTTCTTATTCTCACTAGGGTCGCTCTGATTGCTTGGCTGGATAAGCTCTATCGACCTCATTTGTCTTTCTATGGTAGATTTTGAAAAGAAAATGATTATGCACAGTCAAAATGGGAAAATGTTGTAAGAATCGTTTAATTAAGCCACATTTTGTTTTGTTTTCAAAATAAAATTTGCAATATAAATAATGGAGGAAACTTTTTCCCGCATCCATCTTCAACAGGAGGGCCTTAATCCATTCAATATCGAAGACAATAAATATTCGTACATAGCCTGTTAGGCCTGAACACTGGAAATATAAACTCCCCCCACACATGCCGAAGGTCACTGGAAATATAAGGGCACTGTTAGCCCATAGCATATTTCTGGGTCCAACCTCTTGCAGTTGACTCATACTTGTTCCTGTCTGTCTTGTACATGTGGGCAATCTCAGGAACCAAAGGATCATCAGGGTTTGGGTCCGTCAACAGGGAACAAATAGACAGTAACACCTAATAATGCAAGCCAAACGAAAATTAATAAATAAAGATCAGTCGCAACTAAACAACTTAATCTGAATTTACATCTGGGGTGCTATGAAATCTCAACTACATAAATAAAAAATCTGCCTGTTTGCAGAGGATACATATCATAGGGCATGGGTTGTTTAAAATGGAACAAACATTGCAATGCGGCTTACTCATGCATGACTACCACAGTATAAAAACATAGAAAAGAACGTTCGCTAGCATGTTGGACAAATCAATCACTTCTGTTATGAAAAATGAGCTCAGCATCCGAGTAACAAATTCTTCGGATGTCACTAATTTTAGACGATGTTATCAAATCCTATTTCATAAAAGGATTGCTCTAAAAAGAAGTAATGTATTTCCAAGGAAGAAAGAATTCACTCATTATCTTAAATAACAAAGCAAACCTTTGAAATAGTTAATGCAGGGCTCCATTGCTCCTTCAATATGTCAAGACAAATGCTTCCATTGCTATTTATATTTGGGTGGAATACCTTCGTCCTGAATGCGACCTGCATGATCCATCGTCATACATGAGTAGGCATGAGAGAAAGATTGAAGCAGTTACATGGGGATTAATGACTTGGTGCATAGTAAAAACATACACAAAAGCCTTGTTAAATCTTCCAAAAAAAAATGTGAAAAGAGCATATCAAATGTTGCCCAGTTTTTGGGTGATATAACACTGGGCTCTATATAATGATTATTGGGAAAAAAATTAAAATACGAAAGAAAGAAAAAGCACTCGATATTGATGAATCTCCCAGGTAGAGGAAAAACACGAAAAAGTAAATCATGTCATCATGAATGCTAAACTAGCAAATAAGTGGATACAGACAATGGAAACAAAATAATAACATGAAATAATCTGAAGCCACAAGAAAGACAGTGAATGACTTACAAACCTTTGGTGGCTTAAAGGGGTAATCTGGAGGGAAATGGATGGTAACTAGGAAAACACCTCCAGTATAAGGACTGTCAGGAGGACCCATAATTGTTGCTTGCCAATGAAACATATCTTCAGCAACAGGACCTGCTCAAATGACAAAGCATGGGAGATTAGAATCCCTTAAACGGAATATTAACATGGCCAGATTGGCAAATTAGATTTTAGCACATAGGCTAGAATCATTTCGTTAGCGGTCTATTTGGCAAATAAGACAAACAGGATACAAAATCATCAAAGATGTTATTACATAACAGCAAATGCAGTTGGATCCCCCTCTGCTCATGAATATGGCAGAGCCAAAACACTGCTTTTGTCACGATGCTCGTTCTGGTAACAATTAGAACCTAACCATGATCCAATTAAAATCATTAAATACTGAATCACATAAAGATGCTAATTCCATCTCAACACCAATATCATGGCGTGAATTTGCCATTCAGGCATGCTTTAATTGTCATATTGATATCACAAGACATGACATCTAGCCCTGTTCTCCTGAACATATAAAGCTATAACCCTCCAACGAGACGGGACCAAGCAAGCAATAACATACCAATGCCCCAAAAAATAGTCAACATATAAAATTGAAGACGCTCCAGACAGAAAAGTAAGAATCACAAGGAGAAATGCAAGAGAAATGACATCCAATCAACAAACATCAATGCCACAAACTAAAGATCATATAACAAGGCAGAAAATAGACAAGCACGATGACCAAATTTAAATTGAAGAAAGTGAATAACAAAAGAAGCACCAGAAATTATAGAAATGATACAAGCAAAGCCAAACCATCAATTGAAACAACTTACAAAATCAAGTGAGGAAAATATTATAATAAAGATAAAAACGGAGAGATAGAATGTGATACCGGCGCTACAAGAAGTGGGTGGATCCTTCTGCAAATCCTTGAGTTCCTTCAAGATCCGCTTCGATGCCATGGTGAAACCTACGGAAGAGGCCGGATCATCTCAGGTCAAAACCAAAACACACAACTCGTACACATAGATATGTACATGCATCGGAATAACAAGGAGCAAGTAGGGCAACACAGAAATAGATCATACCAAAGAGAAAACTGAGAGGTCCTCGATTCGGAAGAAGAAGAAGAAGGAGTTGAAACGGAAAACCGATTGATTTGAGGTTGCAAATATCTCTTGTAAAAAAAGTGTAGGCACGGGTATGGGATCGATCCAACCCCTTCTTTGGTTGAGTGGTTTATTTATTTCTCTCCTCTCCTATAATGTTTTCATATACTATTAGCTTTTCCTTTTCTCATTCTCTAGGCCGGTACAAAATGTAACCCTTGCCTTCTTCTAAGCCGTCAAGTTCGTGATTTCTCCTTGACGACGCCGCCAAAAGGGAACAACGTTCGAATATGTCTCCTTGACGACGTCGCTTTCTCCCTCCCTCCAGAATCCGTCAAGTTCGTGATTTCGTTCGTTCAGGCGCGGTTAGCCACCGTATTTGACCCTGCTTCTTTGCCCTTTCTTTCATCCGAAAAATTAAGATCTTATTTTTTTAGGGAAAAAAAATCAAATTATGAGTGATATTATAATGATGGATGTATATTACAATACTTTTTTTATTTTTTTATCAACTCAATGAGTTCTAATATTTTGGGAGATTGCATTATTTTTCCATCTTTAATATAATTTTTATACAAGTAGCCCAACAATCAATTGAAAAGTTCGTTTTTCTGTCAATTATCCACTTAGCCCTATCTTATTAAATTCAATAATAACTCTTCTGGTGTCGCAACATTTTCCACAGAGCATAATTTGCTCAAAAGACAAACATTATCGATGTTAGTTCTTTTTTTTTTCTTGGATCAGAGACACTATACTATCTATGTCAGTTAAACTCACTGAGCGAGAAGGCATCTGATGGTGAGCTTGAATGGGGTTTCTTTAATATAGGTAATTGAAATTCACACCTTTTTCTCACCGACCAGGGGGAAAAGGGAGATAATTTCACTCCTGTCGTCTTTCTTCATCAACATTAATGATCGGTCTCTTCAATGTGCGGTGATGCAGTTTTCTACAGTAATGTATAGTCAACCAATAGCTTTGAATTTTTTTTTATCTTAATCTTAATAGGAGATCAATAGATTTTGTCTGGTCTTTCCTGGCCCTTCTGGTTCACCTTTTTTTTATCTTAATAGGCTAAAATTTCTTCTCAAACAATCTCAAGGTAGATCGGTGTCACCTAAACTTAGGTTGGTAGATGAACTACTGACTGCTCACAACAATATATTTCTTTAACTGCATAGAGATATACAAGGGACAACAGCGGAACACATCATCTCTCCTGTAAAAGAATGAAGTCCAAATGGAAGGGATAATTAATTCTACGCATCCATAAATGAAGAAGGTACGTCAATCGCTGGTGGTGTCGGAGTAGAAGCTACCGATCTGGATTCAGACGATAGACGATTCTCAGTAGTTGGTCGAAGAATTTCCTCCATCATTCTTAAAACATCAGGCATTTTTGGTCTCTGCTCTGGTACCCTAACAACACATGCCATCGCAAGCTGTAACATTTGCACCATTTCTTCCTCTATATTTGGAAATCTCAGCAAATGTACATCAAATACTTCAGCTGTCCACTCCTCTCTGACCACAGAGTTCACCCACCTGACCAGGTGGACGGCCTCCTCACTAGCTGTGGCGTGCATGGGGCCTTTTCCAGTCAAAAGCTCCAAAAGGAACACCCCAAAACTGTAGACATCAGATGCGTGGCTTGCTTTTCTGGGGTCTGTTACTTCTGGGGCACGGTAGCCAACGCTTCTTGGAGAAGGTGTCAGTATTGGACTCATCAGTGTTGCTAAACCAAGGTCACAAATACAGCCATACCCTTCGGAGTTGAGGAAGATGTTGGAGGCTTTTATGTTCCCATGGATAAGTTTTCCTCCTTGTTGAGCATGCACGTAAGCAATGCCTCTTGCCGCACCTATTGCAATCCTCAGCCTGCTATCCCAATCTAAACAACTCCTTTCTTCCCCTCTTTTACCTGCATATTTATAATATCTGAATATCATTCTACTTGTTGAAATTCATATAGTAATACAATCCAAGTTTTCTCTAGTAGTGTGTTCAATTAAACAGCATGAAATGCCAGAGAGGTTGAAAAAACTGAATTCAAATTTGATTATCCATGTATGATAGAACAGAAACTTGAAAACAGAATATGATATCGAATCTACAGTAACATTTGAGTGAAAAGTAAGATGTAAATTGTGGGCTGGACTGAGCGTGGCAATCTTCAACAAAAACAATACTAAATTCATAGACTTAGGAAGAAGGATCAAGGAAGGAAATGGAGATATATATAACTAACAGTTGTTTTCCAGAGAGATGAAAAGGTTGAGCATACCATGCAACATAGCAGAAACGCTACTGTGTTCATAGTAATCATAGATCATAAGTTTCTCCTCCTTGGAATAGTAATATGCCCTTAGAGCCGCCACATTGTCGTGCCTAATCCTTCCCACAACCTCCATCTGCTGTTCGAACTCACGTTTTCCGACGATGACTTCTTTCAATCTCTTCACCACCACAGTGGAGGCGTCCTCTAGATTTGCCTTATATGTTGTGCCATAGGTCCCCTTACCGAGCACCTCAGCAGATGCGCTCAACAGATCCTCCAGGTCAAACGCGAAATTGCAATCCTCAAAGAACTCAATCTTGTTTTTTCTGCAATGACTCTCAGAGATATCCTTTTTCAGAAACATGTCTTTTTTCTGGGATTTCATTGCTAGCCTATTTTCACCTCCTTTATCGTAGTAGCACAAAAGCAAGAAAGCTCCAATAACTCCAAATGCCAGCCCACTACAACCTAGAATGACACCTATTAATGCAGACTTACCAAGTCTTTTTGAGGTTTTCTTTCTTGGTTGAGCATTTGCCAACGAGAGATTGTTCCCTGAAAACGCCCAACTTGGGAATCTCAGAAGAGAGTTGGGCACCATCCCACTAAGGGTATTGTTGGCCAGATTCAGCTCTTGCAGGGTGGGAATATTGATGTCAGGAATTTTACCCGAAAGCGAGTTATTTGCTAGGACTAAAGATGTGAGATGAATCAGACTCGAAATTGATGAAGGAATGCTCCCACTAAAAAAATTGTTGGATAAATCAGCAACAGTCAAATTCTTCCAAACTGAGAAATCTGTTGGCAATGGGCCAGAAAACTCGTTGAACTGAATGTTAAGATAGGTTAAATTCTTAAGCTCAGAGAAACCCGAAGGAAAAGGACCCTTTATGCTATTGGATGTTAGACTCAGAGTCTGAAGTGCTGAGAGGCGACTTAGGGTCTTCGGTGGTATTGGACCACTCAATCCAATTGCAGGTAAATGAAGGGCTATAACTCTGGAATGGTCTCTATCGCAAGTGATTCCTCTCCAGCTGCTGCATGCAGATTTCTCATCATCCCAGTTTAGAGCAAGAGAATGGTTTATGTTGTGAAGGAAGTCAAGCAAGGCTAGCTTATCTTCCACCGGCTCAGCTCCAACAACAACAAGCATTGCTCC
>JANTPZ010010380.1:0-11253 GCA_025593235.1 Vachellia pachyceras | reverse complement strand
AATGGGAATAATAGAAGGAGAACAATTAGGGAAGCCACAACCTCTGATGTGAATTATGATCCATTTACTGTTGCTTGCCCTAATTATGATGTTAATTTCAAGATTAAAGGATTACTGATTAATTCTCTTCCTAAATTTCATGGCTTGCCAGGAGAGGACCCATACATCCATCTACAATCACTATCGATGATATACTAGAGCTATCCCAGATCTTTTACACCTCAATCCTGTTTTGATGCTTCCACATAATTCAAAAATACTAAAAAGAGATTTTACTTTGTATTTAGCCTTTAGGTACATAGTAATTTTGAATCAAAAACAGTTTTTATTTGGTAAGCGAACTTGAACATAAGCTAAAATCTAGTGGTATACAAATCTCCATAGAGAACGACCCTAAGGTTGCACCCTGTGCAATCCTTGGAAATCACAAATTTTTTTGATCCATTTTCAAGGATGGACAATGACAAAGTTTTATAATATATGGTGTAGTTGGATCAGTGGTACTCCAATTAGTGGATAGGACAATTTTATATCCGGACGAGGTAGTAGAGGACATCTTAGTAAAGGTCAAGGACTTAGTTTTTCCAGCTGACTTCTATGTACTTGATATGTCCATTGAATCCATGTGTGAATCCACCTTAATAATGGGCAGACCCTTCTTAAGGACTGCTAATACTATTATTAGCATGAAAGAGGGTAGCATATCTATGGAAGTAGGAGAAAGTATGATCCTTTTCAATATGTATGAGGCCATGAAACACCTTTATGAGGATTATTCTCTTCTGAGCGTTAAAGCCATTGATGTTGCTGTTGATGATGCATGTGCTGAACTGGAATTTGAAAATGAACTTGCATGTTCACACCTTTATTCATGCGTATCACTTGCTGAAAAAGATTTGATGATTCCTTTTGAACCCCCTGATCCACCATTATGTTCTTGTGAAACAATTGAAACATGCACTCATATCATATCGATTGATAGCGTGCTTTCCATGTCATACTCACATTCTGTGAAGGTCACCGATAAGTGCATGAATGCCTTACCTTGTTTCAACAGTGATGACACCTCCGGGAGAGGCATTTCATTTGATTTTACAGGATCATTGGAAAAGACTTCAATTGAGCCGATTGTACCCATACATGCGATGCTTGGACATATAAAAGATGAGCATGGGGACACTGAAGAGACTCGCAAGCCACCGTAATTCTCAGGTTGTTCCTTTCCCTCACATAATCATTTACAGTTAGACCTTGATGACTACTTTGTAAATTGTGACTGATTCAAGTGTGGGGGAGGAACCTCTTCAGTAGGATTAGATTAGTTGTTTTCTACTTTTAGGGTGATTTTCAATTCAATAAACTCCCTTGTTTTGTAATTAACCTATCTTCATGAGGTTTATGCTTGAAAAGGGTCTTGCATGTGATGCTTGAGAATTTGCTTAATGTGTGGTTGAAGTTATAGGATTAGGTGCTGGTATGTCATCTTGTGATTTTTTTTCCATCTTCGTTGTTTTCCTCTCTATGATGTTTCGCCGTGACGAAATAATACTTTAGCCATGTCCAATTTCATAATCTGTCAAGTCTTTCCTCTCGGGAAATGTTCACCGCAACGAATTTAGTTTTTCGCCGCGGCCAACATTAAGACTTTTTGCCTTCTGTGATTTTTCATCCGGACCAAACTTTGGTTGCGCAGTAAAAATCACGTCTCTTCGTCTCCCACCATCTTTCTTTTTAAACTCCCTCGTCCCTTTTCATTTAGTTTTCACCGTTCTTTGCTCTGCTCTGTCGCTTTTCTGCGCATTCGCCGTTTACTGCCTCGACTCTCATCACTCTTCATGTTGCTACCGTCTCGCCCGCTAGAGTAAGTGATCTTGACCTTCTTTTTCCCATTTCATTTCATTTTCTTTCGATTTCCATTCAAAGTTTTTGCCGCTGTCACTGTTCAAAGTTCTGCGATTTTTGCCGCGATGAAAAAGAGGATTCACCACGACGAAGTTCATATTTCGCCGTAAAGAACACTAATTTTCGCCGAGACTAACTTTAGCTGCATCCAGTTTTCTCTTGTGTTTAACGTGTGTTTCTTTGTTTTCTTTTTGGTCTTTGTGTCTAACCAGCCACCATGCCTAGAACTAAGACTCCCAATGTAGTAGACCCCCTAGTTCTGATACCACACCATCACAGTCCTTTGAGGAAATCTTAGAGCTTACTGAGAAGCATCCTTTGGTTAAGGAGCACTCATTTCCTTTGACACCTACCACTCATCCTTTCATTCACCGTATTATTGAGTCTCAACTTACAGGCCTTATTCATGAGCGTACCTAGGGCAACCTCGCCTTCATCCACCACTTTTATGCCACTTGCCGCCATGAGTCCACTATTTTCATCGATTGTTAAGGCGTTAAGTTGCATCACTCGATTAATCGAAGTACCATCCGCCACCACTTCACCTTACCTCTTAGCGAGCAGGACCATTATGTTCATTTCATGAGTGAGTACCCTGAGGATGCAATTGCTGAGACTTTGTGTTTACCGGGGATGGGTTGGCATGTCCCTCGTATGTCCAAAATGGATAATTGCCTTTTTGACTGCCGACCTAAGACAAAAACCTTTATCCACCTCGTTTACAGTAACATTCTTCCTACTAGCCATCTCGCGAACCTCACGAAGAATCAAGCCCTCTGTATATACATGTTGCTGCAGGGGATCGGCTTCAACATTTCCACCCTCATATATTCCAGCCTTCGTGATGTCGTCCTCACCTCAAAAACCACGAAGGCCATTATCTTCCCTCATCTCATCTCTGATATGTTTATCGAGGTGAAGGTCCCTGAGTACCCCGAGGACCATCCATTTGCCCTTGCCATCATCTATGAGCTGATCCGTCAAGCTCCCACTCCTCAGCCTGAGCCTTACATTGACATCGATGATTTAGTGGCTGAGGACCAGGAGGCGCCAACACCCCAGGCACCATACGTCCACAGAGCACCGCCAGTCCCAGTTACTTTAGAGAGCCTGGCTGATGAGTTCTAGCAATTCAGAGTCACTATTCTCTAACAGTTCGAACGGGACCGGAGGTATCGCCGGAGGATAGATGCCTTGCTTGCTGAGAGCTTGCACTTTCAGTTTCCTCCAGAGGAGGATAATCTTAGCGGTGCAGGACCTTCCGGAATCGATCCATCTGGAGGAGCCGGAGCAGTGAAGGGGATTGAGAAGGAGGATCCTGCTGTGGACGTGGATTCTGAGGGCGACTCGGCTATGCAGGGATAGGACTAGTTGTTTTTCTTTTGGACTTTTGGATACAGTTGTACAGGATGCTTGTCTAAACTTTGTTTTTGTAGCTGTATATATATATATATGTTCCTGTGTTATTTTCTTGAATTCCGTTGCATGGTTGCATGATATTTTCGGGTATTGCTTGTGAATCCACGCTTTCTCTATTGTTAAATCTTTCCTTCCAATCATTGAGGACAATACTTGATTTAAGTTTGGGGGGAGTTTAGGATTTAGAGTTTTCCAAGCATTACTTTGATTTTAAAATGCAACCGAATTTTTTAAGGTTAAATGTTGGGGCAATTTTGCTGAAAATTTTCAGGTTTCTTAAAATTTTTGTGAAATTTTTTTATTTACTAAAGGTTTTGAACTGCATTTTTGCTCTCAAACCACTTTCGCTGCAACCAACTTTGTTGTTTTCCAAGGTGTAAGTCATTAAAATAAAGCAATTCACCTCTCAGGTGTGTTTCGCTGTGACCATCTTATGGTTTCACCGCGGCGAAACCACTTGCACATAAATCCACCCTCTCGGGTGTGTTCGCCGTGACCAACTTTTATTTTAACCGCAGCGAAACCTTCAATGCATAATAAAAAACATTTTAGGTTTTGAATTTCAGAATAAAAGGTTCCTCTTACCTTTATGCCTTTAATACTCCTGGGCATACATCAGATATTTTGATTTTCACAAATAGTGCATTGGGAAGTTGATGCATGATTTTAAAGGATAAAAGCTTTTGGTAAATTGCGTTTTTGAGTTATTAGCAAAGGAGCAATGTTGATGCAATTTTAAATTGACTCTTTGCATTTTTAATTCTTGATGCTGTTTAATGGAGACATTAGCCTTGTTGTGAGGATAATTGGGCCTAACTTCATTTGATTGGTGTGGGTCTGTCTTGATTTTTAATCTCTCTATAACTTGTTTTGATTCTTAATCAAAGCTTTATGATCCAATATTATGAGGAAATGATATAGGCCTTCATTTCAAAAACCTTTCATTTTGCCCAAACACAAACCCAACATAATTCAACCATTGTTACCCCATTTGAGCCCATCATTCTTGGAAACCAGCATTGGAAAACTATATCTTTATATGTAAGCATATTTTGGTTAATTTGTAGTCTGTATTTTCTTCTAAAAAAAGAGAAAAAAGAAGAAGAAATAAAGAGAAAAGTGTTGTTAAGATCATATGCTTGAACGCATGTTTCTCTAAAGTCTTGCAAAGGCATTGACATGTTTAGCTTTCTTTGGTGCTGTGTATTAAGGAACTTCTTTCAATCACTTCATTTCATTATTTTCAATTCCCCATCATCCATCTTAAACCCCAAAGCCCTCTTGATTCACATTATATTGATCTTGTGGTGGAAAGGTAGAATAATTACAAGCTTATGGTAGAGATTTGATTAAGCAGATCATGAGTGAAATTGTCCTTACTTAGTGAGCTGAGAGAGAAACACTTCTACCTTTTGAGAGGAAGTCTCTTTTATTCAGTCTTTTGAATTGAACTCTCCCAAGACTCAATTTACTATTGTCTCTGCCATGATCCTTGTTAATTCCTTGACAAATGCTTTTACTAAATTCTATAGTCCTGTACTCATATGGATACATTCTTGATGCATTGATCATTTTTAAAGTTTTTGAAAGGCTTTGTCTGGTTGTACAAAGGTTTAAGTGTGGGGGAATTTGATTTAGCTTTATTTCTACTATGTTTTTGCTTGAATTTCTAGAGCATTGAATGCAATTTTGGCCCTTCAAGACCCTTCTTGAGCTTAATTTGAGATTTAGAGTTGTTGATCTTGATTAGCTTGATTTTGGGTGCATTTTCCATGAATAATTATATATTTGCACTTAATTTCCATCATGAGCAAGTGATACTTCAAATGTTTGCTACTTCATTTCAGGAACTCTAGCAAATAACATGAGGAAGCAGCTCTAGAACAGTTCATCGCGGCGTAAATCATAATTTGCCGCAGCCAAAGAACAAGCAAGTGAGCAAGAACTCTTGGGAGAGGTTCGCTGTGGCGAATATCGTGCATCAGCACCGAATCAGGCTTCAAATGGAAAGAATACCCGACACACCTTCTTGGATCTGACCCTGGACGGTTAGTATATGCCATTTAGGGTAAGTTTCGAAAAGGGGACATAATAGGAGGCAGAAACACTCACTCATCTCTCATTTCTCTCATTCTCTCTACTCACAATCCTAATCCCATCCAATCTCATCCCTAATCCATCCATGCATCTCTAATCATCCATCCGGAGTCTGAAACTACTTGCCATGAGTAGCTGAGCATCTCCCTTCATCTTGGAGATGAAGATGGCCTGAGATCTATGTGCATAAAGGGGAGTAATAGTTTTCAATCTATATTTATGTTATGGATTACATAGTTTCTGAGTTAGGACTTGTGATTTGTATGTAAATACTTGGTATCGGTTGAGTCAAACTTGGATTATTTGTGTATTGAACTTGCTTTGTGTTTGACTTGGTAGAGTGAAGTCTCATTTCTACCTATTCAATGAGATCTTTGTTGTTCTCTTCTATCTTCCAGTTGTGCTTGATTTTAGAGGCAATATTATGTTGAGTTGAATTTTCACTTTGCAACTTCCGTACACACACTAAGTGTTTTTAAAGGGTTTCATGGAATGGAGTTCATTGCATGGAATTTCTGACCCAACGAGTTGTTGGGGTTTACATTACAAAAATTAATGTAAAAGCTACTGCTTTCCCTCATATTTTGTGAACCATGATGGCCTAAATAATCAAGAGGAAATACATCATCAAACACCTTTTACACTTCGACTTTGCTTTCACTATTTTCCCACAATCGAAAATACCAAAATGAAATTTACTTTGTAATTAGCTTTAGGTACATAGCAATTTTGAATCAAAAACGGTTTTTATTTGCAACGCAAACTTAACCACAAACTAGTAGCTAGTGGTACACAAAGCTCCGTAGAGGATGACCCTGGGGTTGCACCCTATAGTGCAATCCTTGGAAATCACAAATTTTTTTGATCCGTTTCCAAGTCTTTACAATGACAAAATTTTATCATATGTGCCAAAGATGGGGATCAATGGCCTTTCCTATTACAGTTACTACAAAGTGCAAATGGTTTAGAAGCATGCATTGACTTTTGGAAATATTTCAAATAACTTTTGTTGCCACTCTTTTTCTTTCCCTTTTTAAAATCATTTTGATGATCATATCATATGCCACTCCTATCATTCATAACTCTCTGACTTTTCAATATCACTTGAAGCATTTCACCTCCTTGTGTAAATTTTTCAAGTGTTTTAGACAATTGTTCATTTTCGGTTTTCAAAATACCACAGTCAGAACAAGTTTGAGTGACAACAGGTTTTTCAATTGGTTTTTCTAATTCCTTAACTCCTTTCTAAGATATGATAATTCTTTAGCAAATTTTAATAATTATATATGCATTTCATCATATTTAGCACGCAATTCATCACAGCTAGGTTCAGCGAATGCCTCCTCTATTTCCAATTCTTCTTCCTAAGCCACGAGACAGAGGTTGGCTTCCTCCTCAGCTTCACCTTCCTTCTTTATCTGAGATGTCACTCCAGATGCCCGATACATACTCCTTCTTCTTCTTGAAGGATTTTGGTCTCTTCTTTTCCTTATCTTTGTTTTGAGTTGCAAGCTGTGGGCAATAAGCTCTAACGTGTCCAGGCTTGTTGCACTCATAACACACAATCCTGCTTGATCCTCTTTTTTATGGCCATCGGTTATTTTGATCTCTTCTGTACATTCTTCTGAATTTCTGAATAATCATCGCAAGTTCTTCGCCTTCCACTCCACCTTCTCTATCCTCTGTTTCAGGCTCTTCCTTTTCTTTTTCTGTTTTGAGTGCCAGTCCTTTCTTCTTCTTATCTTCAATGTTAGATAACTCCTTTTGAATTTTTGTTTACTCTCGTATTTTGCGAGGCTTCCAAATAGAGCTGCCACTGAGGTTATTGATTCTCCTCTGTATTCTTCAACGGCAGTGACTTTCGCTTCCCATTTGTTGGATAGTACATTAAGAATTTTTCTCACTTGAAAGCGTTGATCATATGTTTTGCCGAGGGTTGCCAACTTATTGATGAGATGTATGTGATGCATTTGAAACTCTGCAATCATCTCACCATTGTTCATTCTAAGTAAGTCATACTCAGTGAAGACACTGCTTCTGTACCTTTGTAAGTTATCTCCAATGCTTCCCACATGTGTTTTGCGGTAGGCAGAGTGCATATTTTAAAGAAGTTGTCTTCATTCAAAGCTGCTTGCAACATTAAGACTACCTTTGTGTTGAGATATACTCTCCATCAATCTTCACTATCAAACTCAGCATGTGTTTTTGGAGTTAGTCCGTCTTCAACTTTCATGGGCACATAGTTTCCCTGTTCAAAACATCCCATAAATCAATGTCAATCCACTATCTTCAACAATGGAAGGCTACACAAGCCTATACAATGGGAAATCACTCCCCATACACTTTTCACTAAAATAGAGTATCGCACACTCTGTTTTCTAAATGAATCTCAGATCAACAGACTCAAGGCCCCAACCTTGAGTTTCTCACAATTTTACAATGAAGAATGGCTCAAAGAACTCTCTCTTAAGAGTAGATAAGCAAGTACTGCAATGTAATGAATATAATCAGAATTTACTGAGAATAGTTTGAATGTAATGAATGTCAGAAGTTGTTCACAGTGTTTATCTGTCTTTCTCCATATTGAATGCTTGATCATTTATAGTTAAGGAGTAAAGAAGTAGTCGTTGGAAGGAGTAAATGGCCATTACTCACATAAGCCACCATTCTACTTCGCTATTAATGCTTCATTAAATGCAGCTTGAATGAATGACAGCGAAGATAGCAGATGAACGTTAATGCTTTTTGTCTAAGTGAGATTTGGTCTGCTTCATTCTTCATCCCATAAGTTAATGTTTATGCATTTATGAGAGCAGTTGGAATTCAAAATAGTTAAGCATAAATAAGGAAAGATTTTGCAGTATGTAGGTTTAGCTGTTAGGTGCATAGCAGTCAGATAAAGTAGTGCTCGAGTTTGGTTTCTCAATACTCGAGTGATGACCAAAATAATCAAGTGTAAATTTGAATTTCGTAAAGCAATACTCGAGCATTTGATTCAATACTCGAGTTTTTATAACACTTTTGAAGTAACTCGAGTGTTTGCTGGATGTGTGACAGAATACTTTGAATTCTACAATATTTGAGTTTTGCAATCTGGTACTCGAGTTCTGTAAACACTTTTAGTTGATACTCAAGTTTTCAGGAAGAGGTTTGAAGTAAAGTCATTTTGGAAAACTCCATCACTTGAGTATTCAAACACAGTACTCTAGTGTTGACAACACTTTTCCTATAACTCGAGTTTTCTTATGCAAGTTTTGTGTTTGTTCTGAAAGAGATGCTCGATACTCAATTATTGCAATCCAACCCTCGAGTGTTGACAACACTTCCACTGTAATTCGATTTTCCTATTTCAAGTGTTGTGATGTGTTTTGAAAAAGAAGCTCGATACTCGAGTATGACAAACCAGAACTCGAGTATTGGCAACACTTCTTTCACAATACTCGAGTTCCACTTGAAAGTGTTGAGTTGCAAAGCATTTTGAGTCACAACACTCGAGTTTCAGAAAACACAATTCGAGTTTTGTCAGTACTTCAACCAAATACTCGAGTGTCTACCGAAAGTTTTAAAACATGGAATCAGTTTTAACTCACGATACTCCAATGCCAGCATTCAATACTCGAGTATGAGCAACACTTTAACGTCAACTCAAGTTTTGTCTGGAAGTAATGGATTTTGACACATTTCTAAAGCTCAATACTCGAGTTCTAAATCATAATACTCAAGTATTGTCAATACTTTCACATAAACTCGAGTTTCAAATGAAAGTGTTGAAACTTAACGGCCTTGAAAACTTAAAACTCGATTACTGAATCATAGAACTCGAGTGATCCAACGTGAACACTTAGAAACTTAAAGTTTTTATTTGAAAAACAATTTTAACTTCATAATTCCTGTAATACTTTTGTTATCATCAAAACATGGCATTAGCAGAGCATAGAATAAGCATTGAGGCGATGGCATCTAAGATGAAAACGGGCTAACAGGGGTAGCTTCGGTGAAGGAAGGGGGAACACCAAACAAACTTTCCAATTCTTGCAAAATCATCTAATCCTTTAAGATAAAGCACCTCATTAGTGTTCCCAGTAAGAAGTTGTCTACCAAGCTTATAGCCTCAACACCATGCCATTTAACGTAGAGCGTGATGTCACAATGGAAGTAAAGGGGAAGAAGGTTGGGACTATATGGGATTTTTTTGTGACAAAAATTTTAGGAAATGGGTAGAACTCACCCATGATATAAATGTAGAGAACCTAACTCATGATTTCCTGGTCCTATCCTTACAGTCACTAAAGTATGACAAACAAACCCTTTTCTATCTGACCTCAACAGGTAGCTTTACCCAATTTCACTAGGCTGTGGAGATAACTTCCTTGTCGCCTTGACTGGAGCAACAACTAAGTAGTACATCCTGAGATCAAACACACTTCATTTGTAAGAGTGTCTAACCCCTTTGCAAGCTGAACCCAAGAATAAGGTGTTTATATCGGATTTTTTGCCCTGGAGAATTGGTTCCAACAAAAAGGGTGGGAATCACGCTTCCTTTGCATAAAGTAAAATCCCATGCTGTTCGAAAATGGGTTGATGGAAAAATTGTGCTATTCATGGATGAAAATTTCATATTTTCCTTTTTGTTCCCAATTTTCTTTGTAACAAACATGCACTTATTATTTTATGGTAAATCCAACCAAGTAGTCTAACTATCCTTAACTTTACCCTTTCCACCCATAAATAAAATGCCTTTTGCGCTCTATCATGATCATCAAATACAAATGAGGAATCATAATAATTTAATTATCTTAAAAATCAAAGCTTTACATAGGTAAACTTAAGTATATTAAAAATAAATAAACTTAACATATTAAATCATCAAACTAGTTTAATTTATAACTTCCCTGATGTAAAAATGAACAAAGTTACTTACAAGTCTCATACACTATTTAAACTATTTTAGTAGAAGACTTATAAACTATATATCACTCTTTTAATTTAAAACTTTATTTGCTATGGTAAGAAAACATTTATTTATAGATCTTGAAAATAATAGTTGATTTGTAATTTTTAGAAGGAGGACTTACAAATTATGAATGAATACTTAAAAATTATTACAAAGTTTATTTACAATTCAGATAGTGTAAAAAATAAATTTACCTTTTTTGTATTAGCAGTAGAAGTTACTTTTTAAACTTGATTTATGGTCTATAAGCAAGTATGTGAAAGTAATTTTATCTTGATTTGCATGAATGTACATGTCTCTGTAACAAACATGCAAGTTTGCATTAGCATTTAAAATTTATGTTCATACAAGTTAAAACAAAACTTATCTCGTAGATGGTAAATTACATTAGAAAAGTAGCTTATACCGCTAATATAAAAAACACTTAGTATGTTACCATTAACTCATGTACATAAGTTAAAAATTCTAAAATAACAAAGTTACAATAATTAATATTATCATAAGAGCAGGATTAAAATATTTATAGGTACAAAAAGACCAAAAAAACATAAGTACTAAATTAAAAATTTAGAAAGTATATACAAGTACCCATAAAATAATTTTTTCAACTAATATTAACATGGCTTTTTAATACAGTGAGATGTGATCCTCGTAAGTCTGCGTTGCGAATTCTGTGTTGACATAAATTAATGGTGTTTTTGTTAAACACATATATTATTATATTAGGTGAAATATTAATTCAAAGCATTGTGCATTAAATTTGATCGTTTATCCTATTGGAATCTTCATTAGACCCAACACCATCAGTCCAAAAGTATTAATTTCTGCAATTAAATGAGTTCGTAAGATCAAAAAACTTGGAGAGGGAAAGGAGGGAAGCC
>JANTPZ010010379.1:0-12925 GCA_025593235.1 Vachellia pachyceras | reverse complement strand
CAATGCTTGTGCTGAGGATCATTGCTCTGGCAGCCTCAGTGGCAACAATCTTCTTAATGGTCACTAACAATGCCAAGTATAAATATGATTTTGTAGAGATCGACTTGATCAAATTCCAAGATATTATGGCTTTCAGGTAAGTAATTAGTCATTACCTTCTATCCCACAACTCAACATCCTACATCTTATCTTTCATTTCCTTAGCTACATCACTCTAGCTATTTGAGTGTTCTTCCCATTACATTATATTCCTAAAATTATACAGATATTCCTAAAAATTTTATTATCGCTTCTTCCTAAAAATTCTATCCCACAAGTCAACAAATTTTTATAAAAGCCTCGCTTCATAGTTTATTATCGCTTCTCGCTTTGGCCTGCATGGCCATCAATCGAAGCAGAAGCAGAGGAGGCTTTTGCAACTAATGAACTCATTTCATTCATTACTTTCATGTGTGTGTGTGTGTGTGTGTCTCACTCTTCGATCTCTTGTTATCTTTTTCTTTATGCATTCACGTCTGGATCTCATCTTTTTCGTTGTCTATGATAAATAAAAAAATTTATGATGCTCGTGATCGTCTCCTTTCATATATAATCTATAGCCATGCTCCATCAGTTTTGTTTCTTCCGAAATCACTTCTGTATCAGTTTTTTTTTTTTCCAATTAGGGTATAGGCACCAGGAGGGAGCACATTTTTCTTCTTTTTCTTGCTACCAAAGACAGCGGCATCAGAGGGGTGGTCCGTTGGAATTTTCCGGCGACTTTCTCCCTTCATAGTAATGGAAAATCCCTAGCACAAAACCCAGGAGAGAGCATCCACAAGCAGTCTCATCAGGATTCAAATTTTATCTATATATATATATATATGAATATATCATCCAAGTAGGGGAGATTTAGGGCTTGTTTACCTCCTCTTCTTGAAACCTATGTTTCGTTTCAAAACCTAGGTTTTACCCCAAAATCTAGGTTTTATCCAACCACAAAAAATTTTCTGAAAAGCTATTTTGGTTACAAAACCTCGGGTTTGAAACCTAGGTTTTTTCTTTCTTATTTTTTTCTTTTTTCTCTTTCATACTTTTTTCCTTCTTTCTCTTTCCTCTTTTCTACTTTTTTCCTTCTTTCTCTTTCCTCTTTCATACTTTTTCTTTCTTCTCTATCATCTTTCCTACTGTTCATTCTTTCTCTTTCATACCTACTTTTTTACCTCGGAATCCGTAAAAGCTAATAAATTCCCAGACATAAATTACTTTTCAAAACCTAGGTTTTGACTCGGAATCTGTAAAAGCTATTTTTCAAAATCTATTCTCCAAAACCTAAGTTTTACCTCGAAATCTGTAAAAGCTATTTTCAAAATAGCTTCCAAACAAGCCCTTAAGCATTATAGATCCAACCAGAGGTAGATGTCTATGTTCTTCATTCATATGAATTCAAACGGATACTTTGTACTCAATTAACTAAAATCCATGGTGTGTGAAACCGGATCGGACAACCGGCAAACTGGCTGAAAAACCGGTTCGGTCTAGTAACTGACCCCGGATCAGTTCAAACCGGGTCAACCTGGTGTGAACCGGATTGACCCGGTAGTAACCCGGTTGAACCGCCGAGTTGGGTGGGTCAGCCGGGTTAATTTTTTTTTCAATGAATAAGGGACGAAACGGCGTTGTTTCATCCCTTAAAAAATACAAAATTAAAATAAAGTAAAAAACCCAAATGTCACCCCCTTCCCTCACTATTCGATAGATTCTTGTTCCCCACACCCAACTTTTTTCTTTTTTCGCGCCCGAGCTCGTTCATCTCCATTGATAGTTGCTCTCGCTGGTGACAACATTCCGAAGGCTTCTCCTCTTGTGCGACCTCTTCCTTTTTCATCTCCGTTGATCGATGCTCTTGTTCGTCTTCGTCTTGTTTGCCGAGTTTCGCCTTGTCCGTCTTTGGCTTGTTCGCCCAGTTTCACCGAGATTCCCTCTGACCTATATTCTGCCTTGTCCTGTTTCGTTGCCTCTACCTCATTGTTGGTTCAGCTATGGTATGCCCTCATTCCCCTTACGATTTTTTCAGTTTCTGCCGCATCCAAAACCCTCGTTTTCATCTGTGATGGTTGAAAATCGTTTTGCTGAAATGTGACTCTGTTTTAGTGTTTTTATCTATGATCACCTGTGTACCATTAAAGTCGCCTAATTTGCTGAATGTTTTGCTGAAATGTGTCTCATCGTTTTGCTGAATGTTTCACCGTTTCAGGAACTTTTAACAGTGAGTTCATAATATGGAAATGTTAGAACTTTCTCAACAATCTTGTCTGGACTCTTCCAAAAATCAATGAACGTGGTGTCTTTATTAATGATTAGAGATTTTTTCCCCCATGAGTTCACAACTTATGGTATAAAGATCTAAATGCATATGTGTGAAGAAATCCTACCCAATCAAGTAGGATGACATAACCTTTATCGAACATGGTACTGGAGGCATATATATATATATGTATGCTTTATATGTGCGCGCGCGCGCACCCAGTACCATGCAGGTTCAATAGCAGCCCTTGAATTTGTCTTGCTTCACCTAAAAGGTTGCATTCATGAGTAAAATCAGGAATAGTGTCATCCAATAATAAAATCACAAGCTGCATCATTTTAATTTATAATGGACACAATTTATCCCAACAAGCTGCATAATTTATAATGTTTATGAAGGCATGCAAAGGGTAAAGAATGCAATCAAGAACATGTTTCAAAGGAAAAAAGAATTGTATAAGCCTTACACAAACATCATCCAATCTCGTTGGGATAAGCATTTGAAGAATCAATTGCATGCAGCAACTTATATGTTGAATCCGGCATTCTTGTATAGTCTCGACTTTGTTAAAAAGCATAGGTTAATGTAGTTCGTGATTGATGTTTTTGAGACAAACTCACCTGAAGACATAGATCATTATATTACAATGATGCAACAAATCAGCATCTACCGTGATCGTAAAGATTCATTTAATAAGATTTCATGTGAGAAGGATGCACAAAAACTAGTCCCTCGTAAGTACATTAATTTGATATTTGAATCTAAGCTAAATGTTATTTCCTTATCATACAGATGAATGGTGGTTGTACTATGGAGGTTCAGCTCCGGAATTGCAACAAATTGCCATACATATCCTTAGTCAAACTTCTTCCTCTTCTAGTTGCGAAAGAAATTGGAGCTTATTTGAGCGTATTCACACAAAGAGAAGAAATAGATTAAAGCATCAAAGGCTCAATGATTTAGTTTTCACAAACTACAATTTGAGGTTAAGGTATAGGTAATGTACAATTAACTTATGGCTGATTTTATAGCTTTATTAAATATACATTTCATTAACTTATGTTTATATTCCTTCATTTTGACATTAAAGGAATACATTGAAGAAGAAGAAGAACGAAAGATATGATCCGATTGATTATGAATCAATTGATGAATTGGATCGTTAGATCATCGAAGAAGATGCAACTCCTGAATTTCCTAACACGCAAGAGATAGATGTTGAACTTGATCAAATTGCAATGGATTACGGAGGTTTATAATTATGTTTTCCTCCATTTGAGATTATATTCTTACCTTATGAATGTAATTATGTTTTTACTTTTTAATTTACTTTACTTGTTTATCTATCTAGGTGATGCAAATATGAATATTGGTGGGCCCTCTTCTTTGAATGGTGATGATGATGTTGCTCCTAGTACATTTGGGTCTTCTCCGGCTGCTCTGCCTCCTAATGTCTCAATACCAACAGATTTAAATGATGTTAATACCAATTTTGGTGTTGATGATTATTAGTGTATAGATTAAATGGTTATCATTGAATATTTTGTTATCATATATGTATTTTTATATTTTGTTAGGATGGATATTTTGAAATTGTAAATAATATTGGATAATAGATAAGTTATAAGCTTAGGATAGATATGATTAATATGATAATTGTTACTTTGTTACTAATGGAATTTATTTCACTTACATAGTTGTTTGAATTTTTAATTTTGAATGGTGTGAATTTAGCCAAATTACTATTTACCTTTTAGAATTTTTGGAATGTTAAAATATATTTTTATTTTTCATTCATCACCGGTTTGACCCCCAGTTTGACTTCGGTCTGAATCACTGACCCTTGACCCACTGTCTTGTTCGATTCAATCACCGGCCCGGTTTCTTGTACTTTGCTAAAATCCCTTTCATTGGATTATATTCTAGTATTATTAAATTCAATCAAAATTCAAAACTAAATGTACCTGTAAAGTATAAACTAGAATGTCAGAGGGACTATTGGTTACGAAACCATAGTTTGGGTTCAAACCTTGATTTCAAAAAAAAAAAGTAAACAAACATCTCATCAAAATTCAGAATAGCTTTTAACCTCAAAAGTCATAGTTTTGCATGAGTTAGACAAACACTTTTTTATTCTTTGGAATAACTTTTAACCCTTAAAACTATGGCTTTCCAAAAACTATTCTTTCCAACTTTTCAGAAGTCATTCTTTGAAATCTATTCTTTCAAATCACTTTTACGTAAATTGAAATAAAATCTATTCTACAAAAGCTAACCAAAATATAAACTTTAAACCTAAACAGTCAATTGATGATATATGACCGTATGAAAATCATGTGTCATATTTTAATTATTTAATTAATCATAACATAAATAAGAATATCGAAGAAATATGATCCATACTAAATATCCTGAAAGTTTCATATAATAATTGACTATTAATTAAATAATAAAAAAACCTAACTCTTCAACTGTTACTATCAGAAAAATGTTATTTATCGATGGAAAAATCTATCACTAAATGGCTATTTTCCATCAGAAAATTTCCATTTAGCGACAGAAAATATTAGCGACCCTCGTTTTAGCGATGGAAAATAGTCATTTAACGACGGATTTTCCATCGCTGAATGTCATTTTTCTGATAGTGCGTTACATCCAATCTTCATCAAGTTTTTGCAATTTGTCCTTGAAAATATGAGGCAGTTGATGGAACGATTCAAATTCGACGTGGCATTGATTTTATTGTATGCTGTTCAACCTAATTAAACCTCCAACTTCATAAATAAGATCTTGTAAGATTTTTTTTTTTAAAAATCTAGTTATCCAAAAAAATGAATGAAACAATATTTAATCGACCATATCAGACATCAATTCCAATGTGTTGTAGGCTCTCGTCTATAAAATGACAGTCCATTACAGCAAAATCCAACAAAGCTCAAGTGTCTCCTATATAGATATATATAGATAGGACTATGATCTCTCCTCACCTCTACAATTTAAAAATGAAATAATGTGTGTATAATTACCACGAAAAATAATCAACCGTGATATATAATTTCGTTCACATTTATGTATCCACCATGTTTGGATGCCACCCCTTTCAAGTCTATAATAAGTGGGTCAAATCATTTATCTCTATTGTAACAACATATATATATATATATGTATGTCTGTATATACTTCACTGAGTACTTGGATCATCTGGTTCAGATCGTCTAACTAGGGGAGTACATTTCTTATTACGAAGACTCATCTTTAATTACATTTATTCCATTACTTGTGTGCCTTGTAAACTGCATTATTCATTGCTACTTTTCTCATAGTCTACGTCTCTTATCTTGTTAACTTGTTGTATCTTTAATTATTATTTCATATAATTTCGTTCACATTTATCATTTCCCGTTATCTATTTCATCCAGTCTATGTATAAAAAATAAATGGCTTGTTATTACATCGCTGTTCCCCGTTATTCTTTCCTTTCTCATATGTAACTCTTTTTCTTAATACTTAAAACGAATTAATTGAATCTTTTAATCATCAAATATCATTCCCCCAGAATGTAAATGCATTCTTAAATTAAAGGTGAATCACAGTCACAAATTTGGTTCTTTCGGATTAATTGGACGGCCGGTGTGTTTGAAAATAAGGAAGCTAAATGCTATATATACTGCTTGTAGACTTGGAGTTAAATAATAACATTAATATATGATAAAAGAGGATACTTAATAAATTAGAGAGGAAGAGAAATACTATTTAAAATTTAATTTCCAGTAATCACAAGGAAAGAAATTAAAATATTACTGTAGTTTAATATCTGTAGCTACATTAACTCATGTTGCAATTGGCATTGCCCTTGGCTCCCACATTTAGCCAAAATTAGAATGCAATGACTCCTCGTAAAGACCAACAAACACGCGGTTTTATAGTTTATATAGAGCAATTAATAATAGTTAAAATAACAGACAAAAGTCCTCTTAGAGTTTTCGAGTATAAAATTAAGGAGGGAGGGGTTCAAGATGAATTAATGATACCTCAATAATATTAAGGAACCAACAATGGCTTTTGAAGGAGCTGCTACCTTAATTTTCATATTTAGGATCCTAACCCTCAAAGCCTCTATAATATCAATGGCCTTAGTGGCTTCTAGCCGCTTGGATATTCTCTTCTTTCATCAGAACTTTGAAGACATCGTCACTTTTAGGTATGAACAATGTCATATACTCATGCTACTGATGTACTTCTTATCCTATTTTAAATATAAGATCTTTTGGTCTAGGATATAAGACAAGAGTATTTTTTTTTTATGGTAAAAGACAAGAGTATTTTTCTCTAGAAAATTATGCAGAGTTTGTGATATATTACTTAAAGTTTACACACGGCTATTTAATTATTATAAGTTGAAAGAATTACTATGAGATTTTAAGAGATTTAATGAGTCAAAAATCTAATAACAAATGAGAAGTATGTAACGATAAAGTATCATCTAGCATTGACAATTAGATTTAATGCATACAAGTAAATGGACATAAGTTTTGTTAGAATTTACAAAATCCTCATCTCTATAAAAATTATAAATCAGCTATGCATAAATATCTTTTAAAATCATATGAAAAGCTTATATAATTTCAATAAAATTCAACAATGAGTGAGCATGTATAATTTAATTAAATTCGAAAGAGTATAAAATAAGGATAAATAAATTTTATGCAGGTTAATTTTTATTGTTTTCTTAAACTATTGAATTCTATATTACATGACATAAAATGTAAAACAAAAAAGCTATGTTGTTTATTATTTATAAGTAAAACAATGCAGCATTGCAGCTCACCTTAATTATTTTCCTTAAGAAAAGGAGCATGAGAAAATTCTGATGCCTTGGAGTCTTGAATGATGGTTATTCAAAATCGCAGATATGTGATGGCAGTGGCGGTGATATCGCTAGCATACGGTGTGGTGCACCTACCGTTTGCTGGGTACCACGCTTTCAAGCACAAGAGATTCATACCCCATCGTTTTGAATTCTACGCTGATAAGGTCTTTGCCTTTTTGTTTTCTGCTATTACACAGATAGAGAGAGAGAGAGAGAGACGATGGGATTAAAATGAAAGTGTGTGGTTTGAATTGGATGATGCAGGTGATGAGTGGGTTGCTAGCCACAGGCAGTGCCGCTGGTATTGCTGTTTCTCATTTGGTGATCAGCAACGGATTCGGCGGTGATGGAGGCGGAGACGGAGGCGACTACGGTGATTGGATAGATGATGCGGTAACAAATTCCGTCATGGACACAATTCACAACTTCTGGAACAAGTTACTTACTGCTTCTCTCTTCCTCTTCGTCGCTTGGATTTTCTTGGTCCTCATTTCCATCGTTTCCTATCACAATAATGATTATGGTAATAATGATACAAATCCAACCCCATCAACTAATCCTCCTCCTCCTCCTCCTCCTCCTCCTCGTCGATCTAACACACTAGTACTGGAACTCTCTGCCAATGAACAACAAACTGATGAACGTGTTGAAGCATCGTCTGATGATGGTGGTGTCTGTGTGTGACCAAGCTTGTCATTTATTATATTAATTAATTAAATTTGATGTTAGGTTTGCACTCCAACAATCTGATGAATTAATCCCTATACAGTTCAACCATTATGAGCTTCAACTTTGTGTAGTCTAGCTTCTTGTGTGGATTTGTGTATTGTGCCCAGTTTGGGAAAGTGAACTGATGCACGTTCCATGAATTATTATCATTAGTAATAGAGGACAAATATATATATATATATATATATGGTAAAATGACGTATAAAGTACCTTGAAAGTAGTTAATCCTAGAAAGGTGATTCGAAATTTAAAATCCTAGAGTAATGATACTTTCTAACGCGTCTTTAACAAAGTTTAAAGAAAATTATCTGAATACCCCTGTAATTATGATGAGACGTGTTCATTTTTGGAAGGAGAGTCAATGAGTTGAAAGATAAAAATTGTATTTTAATAAGGTCTTTTCGAACCGAACAAAATTAAGTACGGTGTAGAAAACATACTTTCTAAATCAAAGATGGGTCTCATTCTGAATCGATTATGCCTCATTATTTGAATCGAATAAGCCTCATTGTAGCTTCCTCATTTCAAAATGATATAAAACAGAATCAAATTAATATAAAACATATTCGAATGATAATAATTTTTATAAACGGTTTAGAAATCTCAAACTTCAAAATGATGTAACTTCCTCATTTTAGCTCCAAATTTGACAAATGACCTATCATTGGAAAGCCCTTTGAGTTTAGTTTTCAATGGAAAAAGTTTCACAGCCATTGGATTAGTATTTTGAGAGATATGATAAAAAAACCAAACATGTGCCAGGAATACGTTTATTCCAGATATATCTTCAGTTTTTTGATCATATCTCTCGACCCAGATGTCCAATTGACTTGAAACTAGACTCAAAGGGTTTCCAATGATAAGTCATTTGTCAATTTTGGAGCTGAAATAAGGAAGTTATAGCATTTTCAAGTTTAAGCTTTTTAAACCGTTTATAAAGAGTAGACTCATTTGAATGTGTCTTATATTCATTCGAATGAGACTTTCTAAACCGTTTCCCCCCAACGGTATAGAAAGTGAACTTTCTACACCTTTGGAGGTGACTTTCTAAACCGTTGGTGGAAAAAACGGTTTAGAAAGTCTATCATTCGAATGAAATTAAAGCTCATTCGAATGAGTCTACTCTTTATAAACGGTTTAGAAAGCTCAAACTTGAAAATGCTATAACTTCCTCATTTCAGCTCCAAATTTGACAAATGACCTATCATTGGAAATTAAACCCTTTAAGTCTAGTTTCAAATGGCTGTGAAACTTGTGCCATTTGAAACTAGACTCAAAAGGCTTTACAATGATAGGTCATTTGTCAAATTTGGAGCTGAAATGAGGAAGTTATATCATTTTGAAGTTTGAGCTTTCTAAACCGTTTATAAAGAGTAGACTCATTCGATTGAGCTTTAATTTCATTCGAATGATGGACTTTCACAGCCCTTTAAGCTTTCTAAACCGTTTATAAAGATTACTATCATTCGAATGTGTTTTATATTAATTCGATTCTGTTTTATATCATTTTGAAATGAGGAAGTTACAATGAGGCTTATTTGATTCAAATAATGAGGCATAATCGATTCAGAATGAGACCCATATTCGATTTAGAAAGTATGCTTTCTACACCATACTTAATTTTGTTCGGTTCGAAAAGACCTTATTAAATACAATTTTTATCTTTCAACTCCTTGACTCTCTTTCCAAAACTGAACACGTCTCATCATGATTACAGGGGTATTCAAGTAATTTCCTTTAAACTTTGCTAAAGACGCATCAGGAACTATCATTACTCTGGAATTTTAAATTTCGAATCACCTTTTTGGGATTAACTAGTTTCGAGGTACTTTATACATTATTTTCTCTATATATATGTGTGCTCTTTTTCCATGCTATTTAATAATATATGTACTAAAAGATCTTGAAAGAGATTTAATTACTCAAGGGCCCGATAACAAATAAAGATTATATAATAATAAGTTTCAGTGCAGAAAATAATGATAAGTTTAATTATAATCATCACTTATCATTAAGACTTTTTGGTAGCTAATGCTCTTTAATTTCTTGAGAGCTTGCAATAATTGGCTTATATATATATATGCACACATGCTACATGAAGTTGTGAGGTGATGATATCTATAAATATAATGTCAATTATAACTGGGAAGTTCGTCCAAAGGAGTTGGGTTTCTCTTTTGTTTTAACCAGAAAGGAGTTGCGTTGTGTCCTTGATTTTTTCCCCCTGGGGTTTACATTTATTTGTTAATCACATTATATTTTTACTAGAGTTAGTCCTATTAGAGATATTATCATGCACTAGCTATAAAATCTAATTGAAAAGTTGGTGGTAATCATCTTAAATCTAATAATATATTTCATATTTATCAATTTTTTTCTAAATTATTCCTATTGATACTCCATTGACAATAATTGAGTAAAGGAGGGAGGGAGGGAATTTATCAAGAAAGGTTATTAGGGTATTTAAAAAAAACACGTCGTATTAACTAATTTAACAAACTTTTTTAATCTAATTAAATTAATTAAATAATAGGCCTTACATTAAGTAATAAGGGAGTACTACTTTAAATTTCTAGTTATCAGAAACAAAGAAAATAAAAATTAGTTTACATCTGTGGCTACATTTACTCATGTTGTAATTGGCGTTGCCCTTAGTTTATAACAAAGAAAATAAAACACGTGGTTTCATAGTTTATAACAGGTTCGTTTAGAACAACGTTTCTAAAAGCCAAACGCACTTTCAACCGTGTTTTTCACAAAATGAAATAATCTCCTCCACATATTTACTTCGACATGCATAAAAGTACTTCTTTACCGCGTTCCCAAACATGCCTAACAATTAATAATGACAACAACCTATTGAGAGTTTTAAAATAAAATTGGGGGTTTCAATTAACTAATGATATTACTTACAGGGCAGAGAGAGATGAGATTTTATATTATTCTATTTATAAGTTACCTCATTAATTTTTTATGTAAATGTACAATTTTAATTTTCATTTATTATAAGTTAGACTTTGCTTTCACATGTTATAATGGATATTAAATAGAAATAAAGATGAAAAATTGTTGAATTTTAAAAGAGAGATAATGCGTCTTAAGGGTTTTTTAATCTGTATGAAATATATTGGAACTAATTTTTAAATAGGACCAAAGGAGTAATTAAGATAAAGTAATTAAGGAAGCAACAATTGTTTACAAAACTTACTCAATTTTAATTCTAGCTCTGAAAACCTTTTTATAATTAATAACTGTGGCCTTTTTGGCTTCCACTTCCAGTTTATCACTTTTTTCTACCTTTTATTCTCTTCTCCTCCATAAATAAGGATATTTTAAAAAAGTTATTATATTTATTGTGTTTAATTAATTTTAACTAACTTTTTTTATTAATGTGATTCAGTTAATTGTCTCATATAAAATAGAACGGATTGCAGGATGATAAAGCATGAGTAGCTAGACCGATTACCTGAACAAATAGTGTTTCTATTGCGTTAACCTTTTTTTTTTTATAAAAGACAATTTTATTAAAACACACAAAATTCTTATGTATTAACTAGTGTGTATTTCCATTAGTAGTGGGAAGAATAGATTTTGAGTAAAATTAATTTATAAAATTTACTTTCTTGAATTATGATTTATAAACTTGATTAAATCTATTAAAAACATTTTATTTAGAAGTATTTTTTTTTGCAAACAATATGTATTATCTTACAAAAGATAATCATATTATTTTTAGCTTTTTTTTTAAAAGACAAGTTTTCATTAAACTAGATTAAAAGTTACATAGACAAACCAAATGTGGTTGAATCTAGGGAAGGGAGTTATGTCACGCACATAAATTAAGGTTTAAATTTTTATTAGAATGAGTTTCTACATTTAATGTTTAACAATATTTATTACCTTCCAATGGTACTCTTGTTTAGTGAAAAAAGAAAGTTCTGTGGAAAAAATGGCTCGACATTATAAAAGCTTAAGCGCATAACTTTTGGAGGTCCATGAGAAGTGTTAATGACGAGACAGAAAACATAAGAAAATTAAATTCTATAGTACCAATAAAATTAATTTAATTAGTAAGAAGTTAACTCATTATCTATATGCTCATTATCAATATAAAAAAAATACCTTTTGAAGAGTCCTATAAGCCTGAGGCATGTCTTAACTATGTGATCCCTAGAATTCAACTTACGACGAAGTTTTCTTGTAAGAAAATCAAGTCCTGTAGCGATGAGTTGGATGAAGCAGGAGATCCGAAAGCAAGTCAACAAGAGCAACGCAGGCCAAGACCACCACTCAGAACCAAACGGCTTCTGTTGTCATCAAGATGACAATCAATGTACTTATTTGAAAAAGCTTATTTACTCTTTAAAAACACGTTCAACAGTATTTTTCTGTAAAATAAGATAATCTTCTCCACATATTTATCTCAACTTACGTAAAAGTACTTCTCTACTGCGTTTTTAAATTGGCCTGTGTGGACTGTTAAGTTTGATATAATCAATTAATCACTCATGACAAATCAATTCGAATCCATGTTAAAAGATGTTTTCTCATTTAATGCCTAATATTATTTTCAGTAGAAAATACATATACTTAACAAATAAGATTATAAAGATATAAATGAAATAAAAATAAACTAGATTATAACTGCTCATAAGTTATTTATCTGTAGTTGAATATTAGTTATCTAACTTTGATTTGTTCAAACCCCATAAGTCCAATATTACGGTTTCTCACTTTCTCTATAAACACAAACCACGAAATCTCGTGATTTCTTTATTTTCTCCATTGGTGGCTATGCGTGACTCAGCCTTAAGCAAGAGAGCTTAAGTTGTCTTATCAAACCTATCTTCACATGGACGTGTCCAACTCTGGGGCTTCCGTCCAACTCTAATAATTCAACTTCACTGTTTTCCCCTTCCATTTCTATCTACGTGTCTTGTCCTCCCTTCTCTTTTTTCTTTCTGTCTTCATCGCACAATGTTTGATTCTGATATCACATCAATATTTCTGGTGGACCTATAATAGATTTGGACATGTAA
>JANTPZ010010377.1:0-10767 GCA_025593235.1 Vachellia pachyceras | reverse complement strand
CTGCTGAGGTTGGTTTCGAGGACGTGTTATGTGGTACTCACCACACTGGTCTCCATGTTGCTTCCCTTCTTCAATGACGTTGTGGGGATCATGGGGGCGTTAGGGTTTTGGCCTCTGAATGTGTATTTTCCTGTGGAGATGTATATTAAGCAGAAGAAGATAACAAAATGGAGTGGGAGGTGGGTTTGCCTGAAGATTCTCAGTATGGCGTGTTTGGTTGTGTCCATGGTGGCTGTAGTTGGATCATTGGCTGGTGTTTATCTTGGTCTCAAGAAGTCCAAGCCGTTCCATTGATAATCTCGTTTAGTTGGATCATTGTGCAACTTGATTATTTTCAAGTTCGAATTCAAATATCAAAATAGCTTCTTCATAAAAAAATCCTGTCATCTTCGTCTGTTTTACCTAATAAGCTATTAGCTTAAAGCTTTTTTCCCTATTTTTGTATATAAAAAAAGCTTTTTCCCTATTCTCCTATGTCTTCCTCTTCCTCCACAAGTTCCCGCACTTCCGTATTTTTAGTGAATTTTTTTTAAAAAATAACGTAAGACCTGTGTTTCATCAAGTGAATCCCATGTTTGAGGAGTAGCCCATTTAAATTGGGCCAGCCCAACTTAGCCATCAATCCAATCATCATCCCTTTTTTTCAGGCCATTGAAATGAGATGTCATGTACAAACAAGAGTTGGATCTAGCTAATGAAATCAGTTAGTGCAGGTTTGGGAATAACTTATTCCTAACGATGTATGTAAGACAAAATAAAACCATCTTAAAATCAGTAAACATCATTTTGAAATCCGTAAAACCATCTCAAAAGCCGTAACTCCTTCTTCCCAACGAATTTCCAAAACACACACTTAGTCCCTCATGTGTGAAGAACCAATGTTCAAATCTCCACTAAAAGAATTATCCACATTTCGTATCTAACAGTGCCTCTATCTCTATTAAGAGGTAAAACATGAGAGATATCATGTGTTATATATTATGAAATTCATTGTAACAACGGAACCAGTATCTCATTACGTGATAAATCAAGGTTGAATTCTAATTAGAAAAGATTTCCATATTTAGTGCTCAACAATGCCTTAAACAGAATTGCTTCTAATAGAATGATACTTATGCTTATGTAGAAAAATGTCATTGAGCTAATGTAACCAAAGTGTCCACAAAATTATGCATCCCCCCCTTTTTTTTTAAAAAAAAAGAAACTATTGACACTACAATTGAAATAAAGGAACAGAGACGAGTAAAACAGACTAAGGAAGGGGACAAATGATAGATGAGAAGCATGTGGGGTTGATGGGTGATGGAAGTATGTGGGTGTGGGGTTGATATGCGACAATCATTAATAAAGAAGCTATGGATATGGAGAAGAATTAATTAGATGCTCACTTTCTTTGCCCTTCTGACTCTCCACACTCATCATTTCACGTCATGGGCAGCAAGAGTGCCCTCTACTTACAGCTCAACCATGTTTCATTATGTTATAACATACATGTAATTACTGGAATAATTTTAAGATGAGGAAATGTGATTTTTTAAAAAGTTTATGTACTTATAAATTAAGGAGTTTATATGAATGGTTGTGTAGGGAGTTATAACACTAAAATCATGTTTTCCTGCATACCATAAATACGTAACTCTTCATAAAAATCGTTCTAAATGACTATTGATTATTTAATTATGTTGTTTCATGATTCAACATTTGAGATTTATGAACCTAATATATGGTTGTGACTTTTTATTTCAGATGTGTTGTTTCACAAAATACCACTTTAAAAGACATTTCCCCATGCCTATAAATACCCTAAACATCTTTCTATTTGGAAATACAATATTACAACAAGTAATAAGATCAAATTCATTATCTTTATCTTTGAGTGCACGCATAGATAAAGATAAATTATTACTTTGTAAAAGTTATTGTTGTCTTGACTTGAGTGTTGAGAGTCTAATACTCAAAAGTCTTCATTGTATCATGCAAGAAAATTAAATTCATCGATTAATCCAACTTGCACAATTAATATATGAATAGGATCGGGTGAACTAAACTTAATGAAAAGTGTAGCTTATGACATGAAGACATTGTATACAACTATCTTTAACATATCTTCTCTATGTACTCTTCATAAAACCATTCACATCATATCAAAAAGTTAGGTTATGCATTGTGGGAAAATAAAATTTTGAGTTGAAGTCTTGTAACTTCAAAAATATAATTATGGAAAGCATAATTTTTTTACCTCTAAAATTATGGTCAATTTATTAAGTCAAGGTTTTTTGTAGATTTTTCATTAAAGAATTGCCCTTTAGAATTATGGTCATGATCAAGGCAGCTCTTAAAAATGATAGGACATTTAAAATACTTGCATACATTAACTAGATGTGGTTATAGACTTCTAATGCTTCACATAGAGTTTCAAAAACGAATCATATATATCGTTCATGATTTATGATGAATTGGATTTTTATATTCAGTACATAATATATTAATATATCACAATAAAAATATGGTTGTCTATAAAATCTTCGTTTTGTAGATTTATTCTTTAAATTCCTCTCCCAAATATTTTAATTTTAAATGATGTCCCGACTGATTCATGCTGTGTGTTGCCCCACAGCACATGGGTTTGGTGGAATATTATTATTGAAGGACATGTGAAGTGCTGCTCTTCGACATCATCTGCAATATTCGAGAAACACACATTCATGCTGTTGGAAACATAAATCATTACCCTTTTTAAGATTAGCTTTTGAGCTTCATGAACCTCGTTAATTTATTGTTTATAGCTAGTGAAAAAAAAAAAGAAAATATAGTTATTGAAGTGTAATGTTATTTTAAATCAAAACTTGTGAAGATCTCCAAAGGGATTATTTGGCACAAATAGTTGATTTTATAATTAATATACTATTGACTTTTTACAAGGGCATATTTAAAAAGATTTCACAAAATTGGATTAAGCTGCAAACTGGAAGATTGCTTCGGAAGTATTAAAATAAAATAATGTTGCATCTTACTGTTGAAAATGTTAAGGATCCATATCAATTTTTTAACAATCCACATTAGTTTTATAACATAATAGGATAATACTACTATGTTTTGAAACTTACAAAGCAATATTGAACCTATGAAAATTTCGAGACAACCTTATTGCTCCTGAGCAAGAATTTTTGGGTAAATTTGCTTCATAGCCTTACAAACTTTGCACTAGTTTTATGATATAACTTTATTTTAACTACTTTTAATTAATCTACATACAATAGTTAAATCAGATTTATATTGCGAATTGAAGAAGTTTTTTTGGCAAAGAACCTCTATTGATATCCTCAATATATTAATGGGACCTTGCCATTTCGAGTTTTCAATAGAAAACGCAACCTTAGCACCTTCTTAAATATATTATTATTCTTTCTTTATGAGCTGTACGTACAACGAATTGAACTTACTAAGATGTGTTACAAATTAAATGTACCTGTTTAATGTCCAAGTGATTTTAGATATTGCGAATAATAACAAACATTTGAACGCGCACACTTCGTCAAGTTGAAAAAGTTGGGCATATTATACAAGAACATGATTGGATTAGCTACGCCAAGGTAATTAATTAATAACAAGTATATATAATTAATTAAGAATAATCACATCTTTGAAAAACGAAGGTTATATATCCAGAAAGGTATAAAAGTAGCCAATCAAGTGTGGTTGGAGACAATCCACTTGAACAGATTAAAACAATATCATATTAGCAATCTATAAGGAGATTAAGTTGGCTAAAAGTGACAACTATATGTAGTGGCATTTTCTTGAGCAACCATACGTTGCCGCGTGCATCATCTTTCAACTTTCCATCACTTTAGACTTTTAATCATATATAGTGACATATATCCACTAAGCATATACAAATATATATATTGGATAAAAGCATGAGAGCTATATATATATATATATATATATATGATATATATCAAGGAAGGTTTCCAGGTATGACTGGTATATAACAGATAGCTATTTTTTTTTTGACAGTGTTGGACTAAAAATATCTACAGATAAGCTATACATATAGTGGCGGTTTGTAAGGCCTCATGTTGAATAACCGCTACTAAAGCAAGCATTAATTGTAAGCTCTTTAATTTGTTTTAGCTGCTGCTAATAAACCCCCACAAGAAATAAAACCCTTATTTTATTATTATTTTTGTAGAGTACATAATTACTAGTTACAATGAATCTGAATCATGTATCATCTATATGTATATAATACAAACAGACGCCACTTGAGGTTATACATATAGACATGACTTCAATTATCAAAGCTGTTATTTACAGACAGCTTCGTGTAGGGGCAAGCACTGAATGAATCCCTCTTTTGATATCTAATTGTTAGAAGCCAAATTAAGGATATATAAGCTAATTGGGGTGGATCCACCCAATAACACTTAAAATTATATTGGTATAATGGTCAAGTTTCATGCTTATTTAATAACTAAAAATACCAACAAGGTGGGTTGGCAAAAGAGTGAATGTGATATATGTTGACAAGGGCGGGTTCAGCAAAATAAGTTAGTCCTCATGGCGAATCAAGGTTTGAATTTGAATGTTTAGTGTCCAGCAGTACATCGATCAGTATCGCCGCAGTAGGAGAATCATGTGGGAAAAAACGGTGTGGTGAAGATGAGTAACAGCTCTTCTGTGTGTGTCCGATAAGTCGCAAGCTTTCTGACGTAAACCTACCTTTCTACATTTTGATATTAGTATTATATAATAGCTTCCATTTCATGTGGTTCTTTAGATTTTGATTGCATTTTCCCACAAAGCTATGTATTCATAATAAAGCTCCAACATACCTTGTGTGTGTGTTTGTAAATTGCGGGGAGACTCTGAAACAGATGGATCACAATCTCATATGAATCTGATTGGATAGCATATATTTACCCATCAATTCTTTCAATATACGAATATTTGATTCTTTATCATGTCATGATGACTCTTGCATATATACATACATACACACATATATGGATATGTGAGCGCCCCACCACTCAAATCTCCAGGTCAAAAGCTTCAATATCTCCCACTTTCAGCGGTTCGATTCTCTTCTCCGCTAATTTTCACATTAATTCAACTATAGATATGATATCGATGATAAACAACAAAAAAAAGAATAATATATTTGAGCTCATATAATTTTCAATCCATCTATAGAAAATAAATTCCAAGTTCTCCTGTACACCTACAATTTCTTGGCTACAAACTGTATCCTAACTCTCCATCTCACTATATTTCACAAACATTAATTTGAATACTTGAAATCTTCACTTGATAGAATTGAATACAAAATTAATATATATATATATATATATTATAATAGCATACGTTGCTTATATTCGTTGCGCTTTAATTTGTTTTTTAATTTTCCGTTCGTTGAATAATATTCTTGTCGTTGTCAAATGAAATAGGTATGCTTATTGACGTTTGACATTGGTGAAAGTACCTCTTTCTGGTTCGACAATTGGATAGGAATAACCACACCACTAATTGACCTTATCTTGGAACTTGAAAGACCGGCTGATAGTGAAATTAATGTGTTGGATAATGTAACTCTTTGGGGAGAATGGGACAGAAACAAATTTTGTAGATGGTTTCATCCCCACATTGTTGATTAGATTATGAGTGTATACCCACATCGTGAGGAAAGATGAGAGGATGGGTATTTCTGAAAATCTTCATATGATGACTGTTTTTCTGTTAGCTTTGCCTATCATTTTATTTTTGCAAGTACTCATCAATAGGGAGATGCTATTTGAAAGGAGTTATTGAAATGGCAAATCCAAGAGAAAATTAAAGCGTTCATGTGGATCTTTGTACATGGAAGGATAAATACATCACATCTTCGTTTTAGGTGAGGTATTGATGAGTCCGTGCTTGCCCGTTTAGCTGCAAGGAAGAAGAAGATCCTATGCACTTAATGCGAAACTGTAATAATGCCCGAGAGGGGTGGTTTTCACTGGTCAAGCCTTCCTTATGGGAAGAATTCTCATCACTTCAAGGAATAGATTGGATCCAGTGGAACTTCAAGAAGGAAGCAGGAGGGATTTTATTCAAAAGCTGAGATGGAAAATTTTATTTAGATACTTTTGTTGGGATATATGGATCGACAGATGTAAGAGTTTTTGGAAAAGGTAGCAAGCTGAACATGATAATGCCCTTTCTACTTTGTTTCGAGCTTGCTGGGATCAATCTCTCTTATCACGTTGTAAATTTTATACAGGACACTGAGTTAACCTATAACAGGACATCAATGGATGGCTAGATGTTGTTAAGCTAGAAGTTGATGATCTGTTCTTAACTCAAGGTGAAGTAGTTGTGGTGGAGTCTTCCAAGGAGGAATGATCAATGGATAGGTGGTTTTAGCTGCAAGTTTGCCATGGTTCCTCTTGCTATTGCGGAAGTTATTGTGATCATTCATGATTTATAATTATGCTGGAATCGTGGTTATAATCAGGTCATAGTTAGCAAGATTATATTGAGGCTATTAACCTAGTATCTCGGGGTTGTAACAACAATAATCCATTTAAGGATATTGTAGATGAGGCCTATCTGATAACCTCTCAAAAATGGAATATTGTGTTACAACATATGATGAGGGAGAACAATATTCAAGCTGATAGATTAGCCAAAATAACTATAATTTGGTGGGAAACTTTTGTTATTATGACCAACACCTTTTGATCGACAGGGAGGGGTGTTGGAGGAAGATAATTTGCATCTATGACATTATTGTAATGTTTTGAACGTTTTGTTAATGATATCCAATTTTACTAAAAAAAAATAGGTATGCTTACGTACGCATTATTGTGCTTGTTTGGGAACACCTTTTCCCAAACGGTGCATGTAAGCCGAGACAAAATCATCTCGAAATATGTAAAAATCATATCGAAATCTATAAAACCATCTTGAAATTCGCAAAATACCTCGAAATCTGTAAACTCATTTCTCCCAGCGCACTTCCCAAACACACCCTTGTTATTCATAATATGTGGGACTTGGAGTTTGACTATTAATTTCTGGAACCTAAATTTATTTTAATTTGCTATATAACGATAATATATAGCATTTAATTAGGACACAGTTTAATTTCTTCTTTCATTGCGGGCAATACATGAACTAATTAACCGAGAAACTAACTGCAGAATAAGGCATGAATCAGTTAATCAAACCATAATACAATCAAGTTAAAACGTAACCGAATGATGATCAATACATGCAACAAACTAGTAGCAAGTAGCAACACAATTTTTGACAAGTTGTTTGCTTACAAGTAGTAGTAAGTAACCTTATTGGGTAATTAACAAACCGACGGTTAGCTTTCATTCTCAGTCTTTTTTTCCCCTATCAGACCATCACACTTATATATATTCGATTCCATAAATACACAGAGAGATGTATACATATACCAACCAATTCACTATATTGTTTCGTGCTTTTGATGATCGCTTGACTAAACCACTTGGCCCATATCGCGATCTGTAGATTCAAGTGGGGCCTTCAAACCACTTCAGTATATATATATATATATATATATATTATATACAGTTCTGATCTATCTTTAAAAATTCTGTATCCTTTCTCAGTCTTTTTCTTAAAGACCACCAGTAGTTGTGTATAAATACCAACACATGCATCTCGCTGCCGTATCAAGTTCATCAAGAGACTCTTTGTTGAGTGTTTCATAATATATATATATATATATATATGGCTCCAATTCCAAACAACCTTAGCCAACTTGAAGCTTTCGACGACATCGAGGACCCCTCTAAATCCTACGACGACGACGGCCGTCCTAAACGAACTGGTACGTATACCATCTCCTACGTTGGTCTCTTTTTTATCCCAAAGCCTGCGTATCTTTCTACTAAAGTTAATTATGTCTAAGTCATGATCGGACACTAAATCTAGACACATCATTCAGTGAAGATTTGGATTTTAATTTGCTACATTGCGGGAGACTAGCCCTTTTCTGCTAAACCCAACGACGGGTTCCTACGTTGGTTTTTCACACACACGAACGTTGTACCTTTAATTGATGATAATGATGATTATTCGAGTGTTGCAGGGACAGTATGGACGGCGAGCTCACACGTAATAACGGCGGTGATAGGATCGGGCGTGTTATCCTTAGCGTGGGCTGTAGCTCAGCTTGGTTGGATCGCCGGTCCTTCTGTGATGCTCTTGTTCTCCTTCGTCACTCTCTATACTTCATCCTTGCTCTGTGACTGTTACCGTCTACACGACGCCGTTTCTGGCAAGAGGAACTACACCTACATGGACGCAGTTGCTTCCATTCTAGGTACCCAAGTACCTCCCTCACACACACACACACACACACTTCTCTTCTAAATTTACAACTATCCAAAGCTCTAATAATATTCATTATATTTAATTAATTCTCTTATAACTCCTTTGATATATTAATGTTTATATATGTTTGATACGTACGAGCAGGTGGGGTTAATGTGAAGTTGTGTGGGATATTTCAGTATCTGAATCTTGTGGGAGTTACAATTGGATACACAATCGCTGCTTCCATCAGTATGAAGTGAGTTTTATATCATATTGTTCACACACACACACGTAGACCTGCTTATCAGTAATTAACTAACTGCTCCTTGTTTACTATAAGATCCAGTTAACTTTTTGATTGATAAAAAAAGTTAAATAAATCACTTAATTATATAACATACATTCTGAAATATTTACATGTATCATTAAATTATAGATCAGTTTATAAGTCAGATAAATAAGTTTGAAAAAAAATGATAGATAGATTAGTTAATTTGTTTCCTTAATCTCTCCACAAAAAATAAAATAACTCTTATATTAAAGAATGGAGCTGTTATTAAATAAGAAAACATGGTTCGATTAACGTTAATTATAGTGATGGTTTTTTTTTTTTTGGGGGAGACAGAGCGATCAAGAGGTCGAATTGTTTGCATAAGGATGATAATGGCATAGAGAAGGAATGCGACATGTCAAGCAATCCATACATGATGGGTTTTGGGGTGATTCAGATATTGCTGTCTCAAATACCAGACTTTGATCAGATTTGGTGGCTCTCCATTGTTGCTGCAATTATGTCTTTTACCTATTCCACCATTGGCCTCTCTCTTGGAATTGCCAAAGTTGCAGGTAATTAATTATTCCGTGTGTGTGTGTGTGCTTCCTTAATTATTACTTCCTCTATTTCTCTTTAAAAGAAACACAATTGTTGGAAAAGTTGGGCTAAAATTAGTTGAAGATAATAAAGATGTAAAAAATGTAACTTTTTTTTTTGTTAAAGCCAGCCTGTTTTTGTAATAGAGAGAATAGATCGTGGGAATTAAACACAGTGATAGTATGAGTGATTAAGTGGGGGCCGGTGCAAAGGAAATTAACTAAAAAAATTTGGGACAAGCTATAAGTGTCACTTACAAAAAGAAACGAGTCATGCCCAAAATCTGTCTTTTTGTAAAATAATGGAGGAAGCAGAAGAGGGGAAACACAAATATAACCTATATATGCAAATTCCAATTTACAACTTCTAAATTTTTTTTGCCAACAATTTACAACTTCTAATGATGAAGCTCCTAGAAACTAATATGGGATTGAATTTTATAAAAAAAATTAATTAAATGCCTTTGATTTGAAATCTGAAAGACAAGATGATAACGAGAGGTTAACAAGTAACAATTTCAACTAATTAAATGATAACCAATAGCTAAGATAATAACAACTAGTTTCACACAAAAATTATACTCCTGCATTGACAAGTGTTATTAGATTGCTTAGTATACACCAGTGATAGCAACAATTCAGCAAATAACAATTTTAACTCATCAAATGATAACAATAATAAAGGTAATGACAACAAAGGGCATTTTTAATTCCCATGAACTTCACAATAATTAGATCATTTGGATCTCTTGAATTGGAATTTGCATATTTGAGGGATATTTTTGTGTCTCCCTCCTTTATTAGAACAATGTCTATCTATCATTTTGAAGCCTAAGTTGAATACTTAATCATGTTTGAGCAGAAAGTGGTAAAATCAAGGGCAACCTCACAGGAATGAGCATAATTGGTGGGACAGTGACCGAAGCACAGAAGATATGGAGGACTTGCCAAGCTCTTGGTGACATAGCCTTTGCTTACTCATTTGCTGTTGTTCTCATTGAAATTCAGGTATAGTCCCTCTTTACCTTCCTTTAAAATAATAATTATAATTTTCAATTTGACCCTTGTTAAAATTTACATTTAAAAAAATAAAATTACCAAAAGTAAAAGGAAGAATCTGGTAATGGTAGCTATTTGAGAATTTTATTGATAAAAAAAACCTAATACATTTTTATATACAAAAGTATATGAACTCTAGGATTTCATACATAAGAAGTATTGATACTTAAATTTAGGTCTTTTCACTAATAAAAATTTTAAAATAGAGGCTTTTCACCAATTTTCTCCTCCAAGATTAATGATAAATATCTTATAACAACAATATTCTGAACATTTATAGATACATGTAGGACACCATAAGGTCTCCACCATCAGAAGCAAAATCAATGAAGAAAGCAACAAAGATAAGTATAGCAGTGACCACAACGTTCTACATGTTATGTGGCTGCATGGGCTACGCTGCTCTCGGACACAAATCACCTCCCAATCTCCTCACTGACTTTGCTTTCTCTAACCCCTTTTGGCTCCTCGACGCCGCCAACGCCGCCATAGCCGTCCACCTGG
>JANTPZ010010376.1:0-12085 GCA_025593235.1 Vachellia pachyceras | reverse complement strand
ACTGGTGCTTGCATCACAAGCCAGCCTGACCAGGACAAGCAATGCCCTATGAGGTAGATACACCCAAGGGTCCAGCTCTTTCCGTTTGCATCTCCAAGACCCAGCGACCTAAACAGAGATGCTGAACTAGAAGCATCATTCTGAAGATGTGGGGCTGGGCTGTATATGGTTGGACCCTGATACAGTGTTATCACGCTTGCTCCGGCCACACAGAATAGAGTTCCGGCCACCTTCGCCAACCCATCTCTTCGGTTCCACCTCACTTTCTCAATCCTGAAAAATCGTTTAGGTCAAACGCTAGCTGTTAATAAATTACAGAAACTAAATTAACTGAGCAAGTCTGAAAATTAAAGTGATGAGTTGGAGTAGGAGGAGCTTGCCCGAAAATGGCTGCCATGAGGAAAGTAATGGCCGGGACGGAGTTCTGAATTGCTGATGCGAAGGTCGGAGATGTGTTGTCCAGGCCAAGCAAGTAGAACCCTTGGTTAGCTGTGATCCTGTTATAGATACATAACCACACAAAATAACTAGTTCAATAATCACATACTATATAGTCTCTAGATAGGGTGTCTCTTTTCTACGAGAGACATGTATGTATACCCGACTAGTGCGAGAAGAAAGAAGTGGAAGGTGAAGTTCCAGTTAAGCGCAGGCCTATCCTTCCTGTACAGAAACAAAGTGGAGTATGATGTACTATTATGTATTAAGAAGAGTAAGGAAGGAGAACTACGAAGGAGGAGGAGGAGAAAGAAGTACTTTTCGAGGAAGTAGGCGAAGGGAAGGAGGAGAAGCAAAGCGATGATGTTGCGATAGACTGGGAAAACAAGTTTGCTAATGCCCATGTTGAGGGCAGCTCTTGAAACGACATGGAATCCTGCGTAGCCAAATTGCAGGGCTAACATGGCAGCATGAAGCTGAAGCCGCTCTGGAATAGAGCACCACATTCTCTTGGATCCTGACTCAGCCATGGCAAATGCTCACACCTGTCACAGACTGATCCTATCTTAACTACTCAAAGTGCTGAGTTTAGGTGAAGAGAAGAAGCGAGACTAGGGGTTATAAATACAGGCAAGGGAAGGAGAGAATGATCCGAGAATGGACCCACAAGGCCATACTCGTCATAAAAAGGCGTTAATGGTAACTGTTGAATGCCTTCTAATGTTTTTCCTTGACTCCCACATCCCCACAACACGACCCCCCCAAAATTAATGGCTCACCTTAATTTGATCACCCTCCAAAAGATTAGTATTAATTCATTAATTAACATCTCGGTAAAGTCAACATTTTGACCATTGAAATTCTTTCTCAAACGAACATATCAAGGAGCATTACACTGAATAGGATACAGAACACTCCATGTATCTAGTTTTTGCGCATACATCACCCCGTGTACAACACACACACGTTAGTTAAATTAATCTAATTCAAACCCTAATGGGTAGAATGACGCACTAGCTTCAGCAGATTGTGTGATTAATGATGATGATCATTGAGCAATAGCGAAGCCGCCATTGAACATTGATAGATAGCACGCACGAGGGGGTTGGTGGGTACCTCTACGCCTTCTTTCTTCGTTCTTCCCTTTTCCCCACCCTACACCACACTGTCACCACCTACGCCTATGCCCCATTCTTTATTTATATCTTCTGCTTTTTTTTTGCCAACTATATCTTCTGCTATTCTATAATCTATGTATATATACATTATTCTATAGTCGTATTTTTTTCCGATTACTGATATTTATAATTCATGTACTACTTTTTTGTTCTTTTGAGGAATTTTTCTATTACTCTCCTATAGTATCATTACAGAGCCGTATGGGTACCTCGCTTTTGCCCCTTCTTCTCTTAGACTTTGCCATACATTCAATTGATAATCATTATTACACTGCTAGTGCCACGACTTAGTTTTTAAAAGAATGGAGCTGCGGCTTCATTTGTACTTAAAGATAGGATATGGGGGTCTAGACAGTCGATAGGGAAGCACTATCCAAATTATAATATGAGAAATAAGGTTGCCAGTGAACATATAATGTTTTCATTTGGTTCGGATCGGAGGATAGGAGGAAGATATATAAAACAGCATGTATGTTTGGCACACTCACGAGTCACTCCCTTCTGATGAACCGATGGAATCATAAAACCAGCTGTTTTACAAATGAAAATCATACTGTCATGTTTCTGTTGCAAAACCTAAAAAGAATTGAATCCTACGATGTTATAATAACTGTAATTATGAGTGATGAGATATTTAGCGGCACCACATTCCCAGAAAAATGATTTTAAAGCAATGTTTGTGGAGTCGCGGATGAACCTAGTCCTGAAAAAAGGCTATGGAACATGCATGATGGTCAAGATCATGGAGTGGAGCCTACATGTGAAGGGGACGGTCCTCCTTCATTTGGGGGGAAAAAAGCACAATGGCTAGGAATGCGAAAGATAACAGCCAACGGGAAGAACAACCCATCGTCTCTTGAAATGTTTAGCCTTTCTCTTTCTCTCTACCTAATTTGACAATATCTTTTTAAGTATTAATTAATGGAATGGGTTTGTAGGTAAATGCTGGAATTTTGCAGACACCTTCGTGCATAATCAAATGGATTACACGCTGTCAAAGAAAGCTAATCAATGAAGTGTTTCCACTAAAAGGTTCCCCACCTCCCACTCCCAAAGCTCCCTCTTCTCTTTCGCAGACAGATGCTGCCCTTCTCTCTCATTTTAACATGTCTAATCATTCTGCATTTTTTTTACTCTTCGTTGCGTCCCCTAGTTTAATTCCCTGCATTTTAGTTTCTGATTAATGTTCAAGTGCAGGGATTTTACATCACTGACACTAGTAAAAAAAAAGAGTTGCTTAGACGGCTATGTTTAGGCCTTTTATGAATGATGCAGTTTAAAAAAATATGATATGTGCCATTTTTGTAAATATAATAAACTATTTTGTTTAGACTGCATATAAATAGAAGTGATAAATCTTCTAGGCCGCATATAAGAAGGTAAGATTTAAAAAATAATTAATTCTTTCAAACCGCATCTTATTATATGATTTTTTAGACCTCACTGATCTTCAATTCTCACCTAGCTCCCCATAACTTCTACTCTTTCACCATACCCATTTCTTCTCTCCTTCACCGCGCTCCAAACCCAAGTTCTTCCTCTCCGCTGGTCAAGAAATCCCAAATCGCCGCCACCGCCATGCTTGAGGAGCAACCATTGAAGCTTATAGGCAGCGACTTTATGGCAGCAATAAGTACAATATTCATGGGCAATCGGATTGTTTGGAGCAGACATTAATGGAAGAAGGACCTGTTCTTGAAGAGTTTATTCCCGTCAAGAAGAATGATTCGCCTGATTGTGACAAAGAAGAGGACGAAGATGATCAACAACAACAGAAACTCTAATAACAGAAAATCTGACTAACTTAGATTAGTCCAGCACTGGAACCCAAATCCACCAACTAAAGAGGTATGCTAGAAAAAAACAAATATGAGTCTGTTTTGTGTAGGACTTGCCCATAAACATGATAATTGCATTGTTCTTAGGGTTTAGGTAAAATAAAGGCAGTAAGTAATGGAGTTAAAAGTTTTGATACACCCATAAGTTGGATCTCGAGCTCTCATCAAGAATGTTAGGGCACTACTCTAGATTTAAATAACATTTAAAGAAATACTACCATATTGTCTAATGATAAGATTCTCACATTGATGGAGGGATTGAGCTCACAATCTTAAGAGTTATAACAAGAATCCTTACTAGCTGAACCAATGTCTGTTTGCATGTACAGAGTGATGTTAATAACACTTAAACATGACACGTGGGGTATGAGTAGATTAAGGTGGGATAAAGGAAGAGGGAGGTTTATGGTCCAAAAGTGGCACAAGGAGTGGTGGGATTGTAAGGGAAAACAGGAAAACAAGCATGCTTGGGATCGCACAGTGCAGTGGCAGCCTCGATCACAACGTGGGTGCTTTCATTCGACTGTGTCCTCTCTAAGACAAACAAGCTTTGGGAATATCTAAGCACTCTGCCCCATGCTAATTAGCAATCTTGTGGGATAATATTGTGTTGAATACTGATCACTGCTTTCCAAAGAGATATCAGCTTTATTTTCTTCACCCAAGCAGTATACAATTCTGCTCTGCTTAACGTACTGCTCTAGCGTGTTTAAGGAATATTAATCATAATTAATTAATAGTTAATGTGAGGGGAAAGGAAAGGGAATGATGGAGGAGCATGCAGAGAGGCAATAACAGTGTTAAAGAGAGAGGCATGAGGTGGGTGCGTGTGTTGGGAGGTGACACGATGGTAAAACAGCGATGATTAAGGTTGTTGAAAAAGAGGAGAATTCGGAAACGAGGCGAATCAAATCAATTAGCATCCCCTGACGTTAATTTTCACACCCACCCTCCGCACATGATTCATTACACACGCAATAAGTGTATTTACATACTGGTATAGGAACCACTGAGCTAAAACATTCAAATTCTTATTCCCCAAGTTTGATTCTCACACCACCGTAAACCTCCTGTTTATACTAGGTTGAGGTTAGATAAGAACATTAAACCTCCTAATGGGAGGTTACATATGTTACAAAAACATTATGATGGAAAAATGAAACTAACTGATGGACCATTACAAACCATTATGCAGCTATTCAATCCCATTATCCTTCCGTATCATCCTCCGTCATCACTCACTCTTCCGTTTCACATACTTTCGGAGTGACCCATCATCCATGATATGTTCAATGAAGTGTTGCCAATCAATGGGTTTATAGATAAAAGCTAATCATAGCCCACAGTATTATGAAATGCTGCTGATGATATTTGATTATGATACGTTTGTTACTTCTCTCCAACCTTAAATATTGAGTCTTGTGATGGGCCAATTTTGAAACGTGATAGAGAAATACTTGATAGAGAAGTACTCTTACGTAAATCGAGGTAAATATGTGAAGGAGATTATCTCGTTTTACCGAAAAATACTGTTAAACGAACTTTTGAGGAGTCCAAAAGTGTGGTCAAACAGGGCTATTATAAGGATCAAAACAGAATCATGAAAGCAATCCTGTATGCAAGACCAGAGAGGGTACAAGTCATAGCACTCTCATTATTTTCGTTAATACGGTATAAGAATCAGCAATGCATTCTCAGCCTGAAATGATTATTATTCTATAGAAGTATAAAATAAAAAACTATTTTCACTATAACTCCAAGTTACAACATTGTTCTAAAATGAAGAAAGCATGGATTTACAATCATACAGCTTTGCTCCCTTTACCGTTTATATTATTGATAGTTGAAATTTTTAATGATAAAATTTTTCTTTTTTAAAAATGACAAGTTTTAAGGTATATTTTAATATCTAGTTTATTTTTAATTATTTACTAAAACATTGTAACATGATATATTTTAATTGTTTGAAGTATAATAACATGATATATCTTTAATAAATAAGTCGGTTTTAAATTATTTAATGAAATTAATGTTAATATAATTTTTTCATTACATATTATCCTTGATGGATTTTAAGGATACTTTACTTATTTAACTATTTATTAAAATATTTTCATCTAAGGATATTTTAGTCATTCAACTATTTACCTATTTTCTTTCCCTTTATTTTCTCCCGCCTATCAAAACGGGATGAGTAATAATATTTTATCTTCACTTTTCTCTTCTTTCCATTTTCCCCACTCTCATTTTCTCTCCTCGCAACTTTTATTTGTATCATTCAAATCGGTAGTTAAGGGCAATTCATTTTAGGACGCAAAGATCATCTGAGTAGGCGTTCGCATCTTTCCACAACATCGTTTTTATTCACATGCATAGTCAAAAACCAAGCAATTATTTAACAACATACTTAGCGTCCATTTAAGAACGTGGTGAAAAAGTATTTTTATGTAAGTCAAGGTAAATATAAGGAGAAAATTATCTCGTTTTACAAAAATACTGTTGAACGGACTTTTAACTTTTTAAACGGAATGTTAAACAAACCTTTGAAAGACTCAACTATGTGATTTGCGTGTGCGTTAAGAAAAGGACAAGCAAGCATTTTTTAATCAGTGTGTTTTGATTCTGAATGTTTCAGTCACTTGGTCCTTTTTGACCATACCCCCAAATCAATCTTCCCTTATCATTATTACTACTACTTTTGCTATAGCAAGTCATCATCGTCTACATATATGCCATTCTTCCCATGAAAATATGTTATATTTTTCTATGTTACGTTTCTCTCCCTCTTCCACCATTAATTCATCTTCCTTAACTTTATTATACAATTCCATTCTACTGTTGCTACATGTGCTGTATTGTGTGTGTATAAACACATCATCATTCTAACGTGTTCCACGACATCGATCACCAGCCTGTTTTGATTTATATTTTCCAGCAGTTTCTCAATCTCACTCGTCTAATTTTGGAGTGCCTATCCATTTTGGAAAATAGAAGCATCTTTCTTTCTAATTGGTTTGTCTGTCATCATCGATCACCTAATAATTACATACATACCACCCAAGTGAAGATGGCTATCTATATATATTTATCTGTGGCACCTGGGCTACCTAGCTTCAGCAGTGCCAGTAATTCTTTAACCCATTATGGACAGAATAATAATGGTGTTTATTACCATATAAAACAGCTACCACCACATGCGGCCGGTTTGATTTCATGCATGCATGTAGTATATAAAAAATATTATTTTTGTGCGCTTTAATTAATAATTACGTGAAATCATGAGAACAGACTAAAAAAACCTCTCATGCACCTGTACAGTAATAAAAAACATTAGGGCTTGGCCGGTAGAAGTTATGGCGTTGGTTCACCAAGAACACAGACATTCAAATATCAAGACTGGGAAGTCGTCATAGGTATTATTATCACCAGTCACTGATTATGCAGTGTAGTTTCACCGTAATTTAACATTTTTATTCAGTCGAAAGTCAGTCATGGGAGTACAGGATTGCAAAATTTAAGGAATAACTGAGCTTAATATATATAATACAGTTTGAGTAACTCATTCTGTTATAATGACCAATGGGGCTTAAGTCTAATAAAATGGTCTATCTTTCATAACGTAGGAAACTAAGGTTTAAATAATCATTGGAAGAGATGTAAGCATTTAGTGCTTACATCTGGGGGAGAATAGAGAAGGGAGTGGCGCAAGAAAGAGATTATCGCAATTCACAGAGTAGAATATTTGCAGTTGGTCACCATGTCTGCGTCGGCAAAAGTAGAAATCATACTTTGCCAAAAAAAAAGTAGAAAAGAAATCCACTATTTTTAGGGGGAAAAAACAGCATTTCTACTAAGCAAGTTGACCAACAAGAGATTCCGACATTTTTTTATACAAAATTTTTAGGAAATGGGTCGGAGTCATCCACTATTTAAGGGTAAATCATCTAACTCACAATTCATTGAGGCTTGTCACTGCAACCATGAGAGTATGATAAATGTGCAAATTTCTATCCTATCTCAACAGATATATCTATCTGACTTTATAAAGGTGTGGGGATACATCTCTCAGCATATCAACTAGTACCACAATTACCAACGGTTAGTTGGATTAAATGGTAAGCGGCTTGTTCCAGCTAAAGCAAGATCTCAAGTTCGAGTCTTGTGAATGCAGCAGCCACCGTTGGGAGACCTTCCCACCTTTCCCTGGTACGCGACGCGAGCCAAGTTTGGATTAATCGGGGCGAAGCTCCAGAGACCGGATAGGTAACAAAAAAAAATTAGAACCACAATTAAGTGATACTTCTCCAAATCTAATCCATTCCGCAAGACGGGCCACATACATGGAATGGACCGGAAATTTGAAGTGGTGTTCGCTGAACCAAGTCCATTTACTTGAAGCCCGCTATCCTTTGACAAGAGATAAGGCAACAATTATCCCAGCAGTTGTATAAAAAAAAAATTGTGCCAGCACAAGGGGTTGATGTTTTACCGCGTGTTGAACCAATATTCAAATCTCCTTTAATGGAGGTGATTTAATTTAATATCTGATAATTTATCTAACAGGATTTTTTTAAATATGAAGATATTTGTGTTTTAGCAAAGGGGGAAAAATTTGATATAGAAGGGGAAAAAATGAGAACAACTGCAAGCAAAAATAGAGTATGTTGCATGCTGATTTGTCTTGCACTCCAGTCTCCATATATAATGCAATGAATATGCAGTCAGAGCAACAAACTCGACGTAATTCCAATGTACAAAATTATGGTTCAGATTCAAAACTCCAACTAAAATTTATCCCACCCTCCTCTGCTTTCCAACATCTACTTTGTACTATGACGTAATTTCAATATATAAAAGTTATTTTTAAAATAATTTTCAAACAAACTTTAAGTTTTACATAATATAATTTCTCTGATAACATTTCTCTCTCTTATTTTTCTTTTTTTTTTGGGAGATGCTGCTTTTTAGCCGATTATTGTGATGGACAGTCATTCACACGCGCGTGCGCCTCATTTTGGAGTTGTCGCTCCCATCACGACTCGTAAGTTCCCAACACGGCACCGGCAAGTGGCTATACTAAAATCAATAGAAAGAATTATCTGCGCACGCACGTAGGATATGGCCATGTGACCTCAACTCTTATCAGGTAGATCGATGGAGTGCCCATCGACGGCCCAGGAACTCACAAGGCACAACGCGGTGCTTCTACTTGTAAATACGTTTAACAGTATTTTTCTGTAAAATGAGACAATCTCCTTCACATATTTATATCGGTTTATGTAAAAATACTTCTCCACTCCGTTACCAAACGGAGATTTATCTTGATTGCATCAATTTCCATTTGTGGTGAAGGGAAGAGGAAGGAATCCTGTTGTTGCGTTATTGCTCACTGTCAACACTGCAAATTAAAATTGTTAGAAGTTTTAACCAATTTTCCACGCACTTGGGCATTCAAGTTGAGATTCGAAGGTGAATCACTCTGATTTTCTCTGAAAGCGAAACTTTTGATGGAAACAAAAGAATACAACCTCCCTTTGCATTATGTTCCTGGACCCAACCTAAGAATATTAGACAATTTAGGGATAAATAATATCGTGATGGAAGAATGGTCGCCAAGGATGAGCGACGACGACGATGGCATCCGGATGTATCTTGCTTGGCTTGATTTTTAATTCCGATGATAACGATACTTTACCTGTTCTCCCAGAGGATTTTCTCTTGCATTCTTAATTTCTTTCTTCTGGGGGGAAATCAAAGGGAAAGAGGATAAACCCCATGACGTTGCGCGCCTTCTGGCGAGTGGTGATCGCTAGCCCACCTGTTCTTGTCCTTCTTAACACTGTATTGGACCTGAGGGACCAACAATAGAGAACCACGTGTCGGTACTTTATTGGACACTGCTGGTTCACCGGCTTCGCGGAATTTTCTTTTAAAAGCTTGCAATCGGCTTATCAATTCTCTGCCACAGTACCTCCTTAGTCCTCCCCTTGCGTTATTCCGATGGGTCGCCATCCTCTATTGGCTCTCTTGCTCTTTTCCCTCCTATCTGCGGCCGTGGCAACGGCGGATGGCATCGACGATGAAGACGACCTCCTGATCCGGCAAGTGGTGACGGACAACGATGATCACCTACTCAACGCTGAAGACCACTTCTCCACCTTCAAGACCAAGTTCGGCAAGACCTACGCTACCAGGGAGGAGCACGATTATCGTTTCGGTGTCTTCAAAGCTAACTTACTTCGGGCTAAGCTACACCAGAAACTTGATCCCTCAGCAGTCCATGGCGTCACTAAATTCTCCGATCTTACTCCCTCGGAATTTCGCCGGCAGTACCTCGGCCTTAAGCCGCTTCGTCTTCCCGCCCATGCTCAAAAGGCTCCGATCCTCCCGACAAGCGATCTTCCTACGGATTTCGATTGGCGAGATCATGGAGCAGTCGCTGAAGTCAAGGACCAGGTATGTATACGCCTTGACGCTTTGATTTTCTTCGAAACTTTAGCGGTGTTTAGTTCTTTCCTTTTATTTTTCTGTTAAATCTTGTAAAATCCAGTGTGATTAATTTCTGGAGCGAATTGTTCAGGGAGCATGTGGATCATGCTGGTCGTTTAGCACCACAGGGGCGTTGGAAGGATCTCATTTCCTGGCGACCGGCGAGCTCGTGAGCCTTAGTGAGCAACAGCTAGTGGATTGCGACCATGAGGTTTGTTTAGCCTCTCTTTGATGCATAAAGCTTCCACGTTCTCCTCTGCTTAAACTGTTTCTGTGGAGCGTAATTTGTGGGGAAAAAGAATAATCCTTTGTTTTATTTCCTGACGTAGATAATCTGGTTGCAATAACTTCAATCATTACATTTTTAGTGTGAAACAGTCGCTTTGTTTTTCACCTTATCCAGATAAATAGATGTTGAAGACTGTAGGTATCATATACTAAACGGAAAACTTTCTGAAGGTGTCTTCTATATCCGTGTTTTTCTGATAAATTATGCAAGTTCCAGTTACTCCCTGGGATTGGATTGCTAACTTGATTGGTTTGACTTTCATGCGTAGAAATATGCTCCATTTCTTTTGTCAATTTATTTGATTGATTCAATCTATAGAAGATTTTGGCCTCTTGCACAAATTTTGGTCTCGTTGTGCGAAGTATACGCAGTAGGGGGTTGACGGCTATTTACAGGGCAGGTGTTTAATAAAAAAAGTGGACACATGACTCGGTCTTCTTGTTATATATGATGGTATAAGCCATATCACCAAGAAAAAAAATTTGTTGCATGAGTGCTTTAAGGGCTTGAAAATTGATTTAGTCAAACATCATGAGGTAACATGTACAATGTTCTCAGTGTGATCCAGAAGAAGCTGGAGCATGTGACGCAGGCTGCAACGGTGGGTTGATGACCTCTGCATTTGAATACACCTGAAGGCCGGCGGGCTGCAGCGAGAAAAGGACTATCCTTACACTGGAACTGACCGTGGTTCCTGCAAATTTGACAAAAGCAAAATTGCTGCCTCGGTGGCTAATTTCTCTGTGATTTCCGTGGACGAAGATCAAATTGCTGCAAATCTGGTTAAGCATGGTCCTCTTGCAGGTACATACTTAACGTTCTTTACTTCCATGCAGGAAGATATTTAGTAGAAGTTAAAAGAAAAACACGATATTCATTAGGGTTGCTGACGTGAATGATGCATGATTTGATTCTTCTTCTCTTGCTTCAAAAGGTTTTAGATGCTTTTAATTAGAATAACACTGACTTTTAATTTTGATTTGTGCAGTTGGTATAAATGCAGTTTTCATGCAGACATACATAGGTGGCGTTTCATGCCCATATATATGCGGAAAGCATTTGGATCACGGGGTCCTTCTGGTGGGCTATGGGTCTGCCGCTTATGCCCCCATCCGCTTCAAGGAAAAACCCTACTGGATCGTTAAGAATTCATGGGGAGCAAGCTGGGGAGAGAACGGGTACTACAAGATCTGTAGGGGTCGTAACGTGTGTGGAGTGGATTCTATGGTCTCAAGCGTTGCTGCTGTGGGTACTTCACAGTCATCTTAAAGCTTCTCTACTAGTTCCTACCCAGCCACTGGTTTGAAGTTTGTGTATATAGCAAGTACCTCTAAATGTAGTTTGATATCCTTATACATGCCCTCTATATAGGAACTGGAAATGGGAACTGCGCTACGTTAATGTTATGTTATGATTTCTGTGTTTTCTATGTAATGTTACTCTACTTATTAGTTGCACTAAATTGTTATCCGTTATAATATTAATAGTAACAATTATTCCTCCTGTGCGAAATCATACTGCCTTGTTATAATTTACACAATCTTTTGACAAACTTGCTACAAGTGGAAACAGGGTTGCCTATTAATCAAAACTTGCCAGGCTTCTCTATTGGCAAAGTGACATAGTCAATGTAGCATTCGGCAACTATGATTCATCCTCTTCATTAGGTATGGTATTGAATGAAGATGGGCTGAACTTGTAACCATCTCCTTCGTAAATCTTGTTCTGGAACTCTACCCAGTGAAGCCTCAAAGCGTGTAAGAATGCACTATAGTTTCCATTCCCAGAAGCACAGCAACAGTTGCGAGTATGAAAACTGTAATGCCAATGATGAGAACAACTATGTTGTTATA
>JANTPZ010010375.1:0-11845 GCA_025593235.1 Vachellia pachyceras | reverse complement strand
AAGGTCAGAAACAAGTGGGGACATCTTGATAAGAAGAGCTAAAGGTTGGCCAATTCCTCCGGCAGCACCAAGAACTGCCACTTTGTAGGAAGCTTGGGGCTGCAAGTGGTACTGGAGGTTTTGGTTTGTCTTTTGAGCTTTAGGTGCAAAAGATGCCCTCAAAACAGAACAAGTTTCCTTGCCCAAGAAGGATGTTTCTGCTTCACAGCTAATGCTGGATGCTGCCTTGAGACCACAGAAGTTCTTCAGAGAATTCTGAGATTTGAACCTCAGATCAGAGGCTTTTGATTGGGGAAGTGAGCTCCCTCTTTGGCTGAGGGAGGTGGCTGATCCAATTGTGATGGTTGCTGCTGATGCTGCTGCCATCTCAATGTCTGTGATGCACATAATATTAACCCCGTTTCATTAAAACACTTAGAATATATTGGAAGCATAAAAATTATAAGGTATGTATCATAATCAACAAAAATGTGGAAGAAGTTGCAGAAATAGAAGAAACAGGGGAAAATAACCGGAAAAAAAAATTGTTAAATTACGATTTGCCTGACAGCTGAAAATAGTGATCTAAAGTTAGAAACCATGAATGCCGAATACAAAGAAACTGATTGAGTTTATCTAAAGAAGCAGAGCAAGGGACAAACAGATGAAAACTAGAGCAGAGACAGTAATAAAATGACTTATTCATTCGATTAATGCGGTTGGTAAATTTGACACCTATTATCTAGGTCTTTACTTCCAATCATGCATGTGGAAGAATTACCAGAAAAAGTTATTGCCACTAAAGAATTATAAATTTTATTTGATTGATCAGACCCGAGCACAGGATCAATGCGAATTATAAATTAGAATTGAATCGGCTGGCTCAAACTATTTAATCTGCAAAAATTCCAAAGTTGCACTCAGTATCTTGTAGTTGTTAGGAAGCTTACTACCGATGCAAGGCATAGCCATTGTCTTCATTCGACCCCTCGCAAATAAAGAGAATAAAATATACAGCTCTGAGTTATTACATTCTCTATACGAGTCATCTCATAATAGACATTCCTGGGTGAGTCCAATAATTCTGTCTGCCCAGATATAAAGCTATAACTTTCATCAATCACATACACCAAAGAATCAGAAAAAACTGCAAAGAATTGATGTAATAACAGGAAATACTTTCTTGGATACAAACAATGCTTCGTAAAACACATTGCGAACAACAGGAATGGACACGAATTCAATACAGATACAAACATCTCTCATCTATCATCTCATCTCGCAATATCAAAATAAGTAAAGTGCACAAGGGCAAAAGGTCAACACCCATCAACCCAGAAAGAAGAGCGAGCTACAACTTTACAAACGGTATCGACTTTCAACAAGATTAACACGACCAGATCTGGAACCACAACTTATAGCAAAGTTCATATCGAAAGATGAGATGTCAGAGACCAATGGATTCAAATAATCAGATATGAATAAACGAGAGAGAGAGAGAGAGAGAGAGCAGAAGAGAGCAAAGGAGAATATGTCAAACCTCGGATAGCCTAGAATTGAAGGTAGGATGGGAAATGAAGTCGGTGAAGCTGGAAGCTTTGGGTTCGGTGGAGAGAATAGGGAAAAAAAGTGTGAAAGTGGGGTCTTTTACGAAGCAAATATGAGCACCCCTTCGCGCTTGGAAACTCCGCCTATGAGCTTCGCACAAATCACTGTTGCCTTCAAATGCAAAGTTCAGGGGTGGGGGTGAGCGAACGTCGCTGTCTGTGACAATGTTTGCACGTATCAAATGATGTATTTTTAAGTAAGATAAAATAATTTTCTTCGCGTATTTATTATGATTAACATAAAAGTATTTCTTACCCTGTTCTTAAACTGGTTCTCAACGCTGTTTAATATCTATTAGTCCGTTTAAGAATGTATTAGAGAAGTATTTTTACTTAAATCAAGGTAAACATATGAAGAAGAATAAAAATTACAGAAAAATATCGTTGAATCTACGTTTAAACTCCCACCTAAACTCAGCTAAACGCGTTTATAATGGAACCCAAGAATACCCAAGAAATTATCTCGCTTCTTAGTTCTGACTCCTCACTCTTGGCCCTTCGCGTCCTCAGCGGCTCTGGTGTTTGTAAATTTTTATAGAAAAAATAAAACATGACTCAATGTTTATATATGATGTGGGATGATAAGTCCTTCTATTTTTTTAATGCCATAGTGATTGTGACATTAGTATTTAACGGTTAATTAAGACATGGTGTACAGAACAACTTAATAAATATAATTTTTACAACTAAACGATATGTGAATAAATTTTTTCAAAGGACAGAAAATGAATTGCTTAAACGTCTCACAGTATCTATAATTAGAATGTGATTCTAATTTATTTACGAAAAACTAGTGTACACCATAAATAAGTTTGATAAAAAAAAATAGAAAACTGTAAATTGATGATGCCATAATTATATACAAGTGTAATACTTGAGCGACAAGAATTTTCGTGAGACCTTTTTTTTGCCAACTATTTGCATGAAACTTGATATATGCATTTTACATGGATATATACACACACACATGTAAAATATTAATCTGAATATTAAATGCATGAATGATGATACTCTTCTAAAACATAACGCACTGTAAACTAAATCCTATAATGCACTGAGGAAGGAAAGCCTTAATTTTTTTGATACACAAATTTTAGGAAAGGGGTTGTGCTCACCCACGATCAAAAGGTAGAGTATCTAACTCATAATCCATTGGGGCATGTCCCTGTGGGTATTGGAGCATGTCAAGTAAGTCCTTTAGTTATGGCCACACATGTAGGTTAACCCAGCTTCATTAAGCTGTGGTGATGTTTCCTCAAGCACCATAACTGGAGCTCAAATAAAGTGGCACTACTCATAATCGAACAATCTCCCTTTAGATGAAAGTACTAACTCAATCCCCTCATTAATTGAACCAACGGATGATGGTAGGAGATTCTGAATTAAATGCATGAATGATGACACACTCTGAATATTTTATGTTGGAACTTCGGGCCTCATTCATGAAGTCTGATCGCACGGTTTCCATCGATTTCGGATTTTCAATTTGCAAAAAAAATGCAAACTTGAATCAAAAGGATCTCATGCTGAAAATTCTGTTGGCACCTGACAGTTTTGCGAAAACAAGGGGAAATCCATGTCATTGAATTGACTATTGAGTTTCTGTTTCGCAAACATTATTTAAAATCGTAGTTTGGCAGTAAAGGATTGTTTCAAAAATTTTTAAACCCTTAAATCATGATTTTATATTAATCATATAAACATTTCCAAATTCTCTATTACAGTTTTTAGCCTCAAAATCATGATTTTTCAAAAGTTATTTTTTACTTTTTCAAAAATTATTTTTTAAAATCCATTTTCATAAATTACTTTTATCACCTTTTCTTCCAAAGCTATCATTCTTAGAGCTTGTTTGGATGTAAGGTTGAAAATAGCTTTTACAGATTCTGAGGCAAAATCTAGGTTTTGGAGAATAGATTTTGGAAAATAGTTTTTACAGATTCCGAGGTAAAACCTAGGTTTTAAAAAGTGATTTATGTTTGGGAAGTTATTAGCTTTTACGGATTCCGATGCAAAAAAGTGGGTAGGAAAGAAGAAAGTAAGAAAGAGAAAGACAGAAAAAGTAGGAAAGAGGAAAGAGGAAAAAGTAGGAAAAAGAAAACCTAGGTTTCAAACTGAGGTTTTGTAACCAAAATAGCTTTTAGGGAAAAAAAATTTGCTTGGACAAAACCTCGGTTTTGAGGTAAAACCTAGGTTTTGAAACTAAATATAGATTTCAAAAGTGGTTGCCAAACCAACCCTAAAAGGGTAATTGAAACACCCTGAATTTCCTTTGCAGCCTTGTGGTCAGGAAAAAAATTGAGAATCCCAGAAAAAAAGACCTTCGAAATTTATAAAGGACAAGTTAGTGTTCAAAATTTACCTAATTCTAAATTAAGGGTACCGGATCAAATAAAAAATTAAAAAATAAATGAAAGGATAATATTGCTCTCAATTGTTTTTTTTTTAAAACAAAGGGAGTGAGGAAGAAGTGGGATTTAAAAGTGGTTCTCAGGGAGAGGAAGAAGAGTTTGTCCTGCATTCAATTTCGGGGTCAGTTTCATTGTTGCTATTGAAGATGTTTCTATTGAGTTTATATGAATACATTGAACATAAATGTTTCATTTTAATAAGTTAAAAAAGATCATTTAAATGAACTTAATATATGTTAGGTATCATTCAAGTGAATTATGAATAAAAAATGTGATATTTATTGGAAGATGTTGAAGATGAGTATTTGATTGGAACAAGTAACAATAATTATTACAATTGTCTTATCAAAACAAAACAGACCTCAAATTGTATATCGAACAACTTCACATCTCTTTAAGATTGTTTAAGCAAGCAATAAGTTAAAAACCACCATTCATACATGCAACTTAAAAGCTTAATTAGACTAAGATAGGGTCTCAGTTCGAAAGCATTACACGAGCCTCCATAAAACCCAAATTCCCCTTGAGTCCCACTATGCAATTACAGGCAAAGATTAAAGATCCATATTTGTAAGTTTTAAAAACGAGATTGTGCTCTCCGTTCATACATTAAGCTTATCCATCTCCCTCCTGAGTGCACTAGCCCTCACCAAGCTTCCGATGGTGTTGACGGCCAGCTTCAAATCCTCCAATGGATTCCCAGGCGCCACTGTCTTGTACAGATAGCTATCAAATGTCATCTTCTGCACATACTCATCGGCACACATCTCCACGAACGCTTCTCTCGCCGGGTTCGATCTGTAGAACACCTTCTGCAACACATCCAATACCTTGTACGTTGGCCAATACGTCTGATCCCACTTCTTCAAGTACTTCCTCAAGTCGTCTTCGTTCACCATCTTCTTCCCATTCTCTGAACCTTCCACGATTGCTTCTGCGCACATCCTTCCACTCTTTGCCGCGAAATAAATCCCTTCGCCGGAGCATTTTGTCACGTATCCGGCGGCGTCCCCGACCAGTGCTACTCTCCCCGACAACCTTCGTGGTCTGGGGTGTTCTGGTATGGGATGGGCCTCTACTCGGATAATTTTGCCTCCTTGAATCTTGTCCTTTGCTCTGTTCCTCGTAGCGAGCTGGAATTTCTTGATGTCTCCCTTGTGAGTTACGGTGCCGGTTCCCACGGCCACATGGTCGCATTTTGGGAACACCCATCCGTAGAAATCTGGAGAAACATCATCACCCACGTACATCTCCGCAAGATTCTCATAATACACCATCTTGTCATCCGGAATTTTAACCCTCTCCTGGAAAACCATCGCAGCAGATTCAACGTGTGAGGATACAAGAGAAGGTTTAAATCTTGAAGCTTCCAGCACTCCAGCGAACAAATTGAAGCAATAAACAGTAACCCATTCAAAAATTAACAAACTTCCAAGTTGTTCTTTTACTTTCTCAGTTCTTTCTTTCTTTTAGGGTGAACTATGGAGTAACAAGCTTAAGCAAAGTTCCAAATTCGATAAAGCTTGATGATAAATGTACCTGAAAAGCAATGGCGTATTCGTAGTCACCGGCATTAATAGACTTGGCGACTCTGGAATTAGCCCCATCAGCTCCAATCACAGCATCAACTTCTAACTTGCGCTTATCGCCGACACCACCGGTTTTCTCGTCGTAACAAGAGAAATGCAAAACGTAGGGCGAAGTCTTGTCTTTGGGAAGATCCATTTTCAGAAACAACCCGTTTATGATGGTCGCCCCGTTTTCCTTGGCCCGGTCCCTCAGGTAAGCATCAAGTACCTCGCGCCGAACCATGCCGATGTATTCGTGGGGTTTGAGGGTCTGGCCAATATCGACCGCAACATTCGATGGAGAAATCATCTTCATTTTCGTGACACGGCGGTCGATGATGTCCAACGGCAAGTCGAACTCTCCGACCATACAGAGTGGAATGGCTCCACCGCATGGCTTGCAATTGTCGAGCTTGCGCTCAATTAGGAATGTCTCAATGCCACCTTTGGCTAATGTCTCGGCCGCTGCTCCGCCTGCGGGACCACCACCAATGACTGCAACACGGAGATTCCGACCAGAGACCAGGGGGCTGTATTTACCAGCGACGATTTTGAGCGTCCGGTGGCAGAGAGTGATGGGTTTAGTTTGTCCGTTGAACTGGGTCTTCTCCGGCGACACTTGCCGAAGACCGACGAAGGATTTGAGGGCGATGGAGTTCATGTTCTGATAGGGTGTGAAAGCAAAGCAGAGAGCTCAGAGTGAAAGGAGAGTCCCATTTTTTTTTTTTTGTATTTTTTTATACGGGCGATGGATATGGTTAAGGATTTGAAGGAATTGGGGGCGTCCGATTGGTGAAATTGACGGTAGAGATTTGATGTGGATAATGAGGTTTGGATTCTCGGGATGGTCTCGTGGTGGTTCTATTCTTCGGACCCGAGTTGGAGGGGTGCTTCGTCTCAGTGGCTGGCCTGTTGCCACGTTTCCCCACTTTCTGCCAGAAACCGTAGGATCTTTAATGCCATGTCACTTCTCAACGCCAATGACTTTTTGACACATCAGCAGACTGTCCTCATGTAAGCCAAAATGAGCTCGTCCTCATGCAGCCAATATTTTTTAAAGCAACTTTTGAGAAAACGGCAGAAAAGTACTTTTAGACAAGTTGAGGTAAATATGTGAAGGAGATTATTTTGTTTTGTGAGATAATACAGTTGAATGTACGTTTGACTTTTGAAAACATTGCTCCAAACAAATCCAACGTTTATTGGGCTCCAAAACCCAATGGCTTCTCGTCTTGAAGACTTCGAAATATTTTTTTGGTGATGAATGATTTTTTAGTTGAATTAACTTTGGTCCTCGTAGGTTTTCTCGATTTTAGTTTTAATCTATGTAATTTTATTGTTTTAATTTTGATTCCTGAAGTTTAGTACATTTAAAATTATTGGTCCTTATAATTTTAAAAATACATAAATTAGATGTTAGCGCCGTTAAAATTGCAGACGTGTCACGGATGTCATTATTTTTTGTGACATGACCTGATGATTGGATATGATCAATGCTTACATGGATTGGTTGAACATACTTTTAATTTTTATAGTTGGTACTGATTTAGATTTTGGTAAATGAAGTTTAAAAGTTGTGATTTTAATCCTTTAAATTTAATTTGTTAAAAAATGTTAGTCTTCGTAATTTTAAAAAGACTTAAACCATATATTAACAATGTTAATTTTAATTATGTGTTACATACAGTCTAAAAACAAACAAAATAAAAGAAGAAAATGAGAAAAGAAGGAAGAAGACAAAAGGAAGTAATAAAAAAATCAATCAAAAAGGGAAGGGGACAAAGCGTTCACAGATGAGGAAAACTGGAAGGAAGTGAGGAAGAGATAGAAGGAAAAAAAAAAGAAAGGAAAAAGGATAAGAGAATTAAATGAATAAGGAAAAATGAAAAAAGAGAGAGTAAAAAGTTTAGAGAAATAAATGACAGAAGAAAGAGTCAACAAAAATAAATGAGAGAAGAAAAAGGGATGAAAGTAGGAGTTAGCAGGTTGGTGATGTTGAAAAATTGAAAGGTGGAGTAGAAAAATGTTAAGGGTAATAAATGAGAATGAAGAAAAAGAGAGTCAAGTGTGTGTTTGCATGTCAATCTGGTACAAAAGGAGGGATTATACATACCTCACGCATTCCCTTCTTCTCTCCATTTTGTAGTTGAGAAATGAGAGCGGTTGCTTTTAAACTTTATTGAGTTAATTTATGTAACTAAAATCACTTATTTTCAATAAGCTTCTTTTATAAAATTTGTTCTATTTATTATCTTTCTAATGGTGTTAATGTTATTTTGATAGAAGAAATTTTTTAAATTAGTATTTTGAAAGTTCTGAGTTTTGATGATATGAATCCATATTAACGTACAAGAATTTTAAATTGGTAACTATACATGAATTTTATTTTTTATTAGGCCATTTTATTATTTTATAATATTTTGTTATAGAAATGGATATAACAATTGCTATTTCTGAACTGTTTGGGTAATTAAACTTTTATTAAATAACTTATGTGGGTTATTGGGAATTATATTAATATATTGGACGGTTAAAATTTTTTTGAGAAATATAATATTTAATAAATAATAATTTGATGTTCAACATGTATATTTTAAATTTGAAGATTTTGTACAATAATATGAAATTGTAATTTTGGAGTAATTAATCCAAAAATTTTAAATTAATTGAGTGAAATTAATTATGTAAATTGTGTATTAAATTTGTATCTACATTATTGTGTAGATTGGTGTAAGTGATCCGAAATTTTGTATTGTCCTTCTGGTTTTCAAAGTTAAACTTAGAGTGCAGGTAGCTGGGATTAATTTATTTTATATGCACTTTATGAAATGTGAGATATTCTTGAAACCTTACTTTATTTTACAATAGTTATATATGTTTTGAAAGATCATGTATATGTTGAATAGTTACATTTATCAATGAAGCAATGTATCTTTTAATATATATATATATATATGCATGGTGATTATGGTTGAGATTATTGCTATTGTGGTGATTATGAATTATGTGGATCTTTATTACTGTGGGATGTTGATAAAAGAAAAATACATATCACTGAGTGTATTGTATTATTTTATGGGATATATTGGGTTGTGTGGAAGAGATGCGGTTGTTATGTGCCCATCGGCTCTCTAACTCTTGGCCCATATTTGAGTTGAGTGTTTTGGGTGGACACCTTCCTGTTACGGTATATTTGGTGGTGACATGGAAGGGGACAGTGTTCTTGATGTGACTAGCGAACCTTTGGCCAGTACACTAGCACTGATAGGCTGTACCACGTCCAGAAGATATAAAGGGGAGCAGGATGAATGAGTGGGGATGGTTACAACTATTGAAAATATATTATTTATTATTTTGCTATTTTAATGTAACTGCTGATAAACCTGCTTCTCTAACTTACAATCCTTTCTTGCATATTTTATAAATTGATTTTGGTTACGGGGACTTAATGTCTCACCCCGTGGTATTAACATTTTTCAGGCGAGACCTCTTGTCAGAATAGTGGTCCAGGAAAGCAGGCAGAGGCATAAGCGTTTGTAACCTTGTATGCCTCTGGAATTATGGGAATTGTAATATTTATATATTGCCATCATAGGGTCATCATATTATTATATGTTTTAATTATATTCTCTTTGAGATAACACTGTTTGTATCTAAATCCTGTGCTGAAGTTACAGTGGGAAAGATTATGGACTAGTGGGCTGGGTGCTAACCCTTTATGTGAATTGTGCCCTTAGTCTTATATGTGTGATAATGTGGAAGAATGAAGATTAGTGGACTGGGTTTTATCCTTGATGTTGACTGTGCCCTTAGTCTTATGAGTTGACTTATTATATTGGATTTGTGGGCGATGTTGTGCCTGGATCCAGAAGTATTAATATGAAGAATGAGACATAAAGTTTGTGAAAAAAAATTTCTATAATCATGGTTAATTGTTTATTAATTGTTAATTATGCTAAATGCCTTGTTTAGTGGAAAGGGTCGTTACACAATGAGTGCATTCAATGGTGAATCTCTTCTCCCCTTGCCTTGCCACATCGGCTACCTTGGCTGCAATCTTTGTGCCATCGGTGGGGGTTTCAATTGTAGTGCCACATCCTTTTAGCTTGAGTGTAGGACTCATTCAGACCTACAAAAATAATTAATTATCACATTTCAAAAATGATCAAGACCAGATGAGTGATCCTCCATGCTAATCATCAGAGTACAAACTTCCAATGGCAGCTGTTCTTTTAATTGCAGTATTTTACATCATCCAAACGATGCAAGGTCGAAGGCACTAGGTGTAACAGTGTATCACAGTCCCAATCAACATCAAGGAAGCAAGAACATGGAAACCAGGACATCCCACAACTTGATCAGCTCAAACTTGGTCAAAGGAATGACGACTACATTAGACGAATTCAAGTATGGTTTTCCATCGGAAGGCCTCTTGACTACTTCGAATAAATGGTGGGGAAGCAGTGGTCCGGATGATTCTACCACCAAGAACGCGGATGGAGCCGGTGATGTCAGCAAATGTGGGAAGGGTCAACTTGAAGAAGACGTGGAAAAGAAAGAAGCACGTTTCAATTCCCTCTCAACTTGATCTGGTTTGTCAACCTTCTTGCCCCTCTTCTTTGCCAATTTTTGTTCGACATAACTAACCATATTGGGGTCTTCAACCACAACATCAATTTCTTGAGCAAAGGTATCCTGAAGAACAAGGTCGTCTTTATCGCCACTGTCGCCGTCGTTCTTGTCGGCTGCTTTTGCAGCTAAATTTGCCCCAGTTCCATTCTGCTTTGGTAAACTAAAGTTCGCAGGAATCCCAAATTTCCTTTCCCTCTACTTCTGGAGCAATTTGATCTCTTATAATGCCATTTTTCTTCCCAACCTTGGGCTTCTTCTCCTCAGGTGCCTTTTTGGTCGGATTCTTTTCTGCCTTTGTCAACGTCTGCGTAATATCTTTGCAGGAGAAAGGAAAGTGAGGCACATTTGTTGCTGCTCTACTCAGATCGGGTTCTTGACCTTCTTGCTCTAGTTCTTGGACTCCAGATTGGTTCTATCTCCTCTTTCTTTCTGTAGCTGTCTCCTCGGAAGTCTTCCGATCACTAGCGACGTCCACGAGTTGGATAGTGAAGAACATCGTCCCTCACCGAGAAGACAGCCACAAGTGCTTTGAATCACTGTCCACGATTTTTGTCTCTCACCGCATGATCTCACACTGTAGTCGACGGCGCAATCATCCGTCAATGATGCATGCCCTCTGAACTCCACAAACGTTAGTGGTCTTCCTGGGCCTTTTTTGTTCCTTGCTACCTTGGATGCAGGTGGCCTTCTTGGTTTGTTGTGAAGGATCTTGAAAGATTTTTGGCTCTGATACCATGTTGACTGATAGAGCACACAAAAATAATTATTGAATAATATTCTATTATCGAAGATCCATAACAATGTATAAGTGATTAGCTCTTATTTAAAGAGCTTTTCTGTAAACTTTTTTGGATCTACTGGACCTAAAGACTATTTATGTATTTGGGCTATTTTCTACGAATACATCTCATTTGCTCTGGTATTTGGACGATTGTGTGCTTGAATGTCCATTCTTTTTCCCTTCCCTAAGATGGTACAAACATTTGTAACTTAGATCAGCGTAGATCAATAGCTCCTTCAAACACCTTCTTGTATGCCTGTTCTTCCAAATCAACCAACAAACTGTTTCAAAGACCCTATTCCAGGGCCATCTTATAGTCTTCCATGAGCCAAGTTCAGCCGTTGAGTTCCAATGCAACCATTTCTGCGAACTACCACGAAAAAATATAGATAGATAAGGGTTAATCAAATCATACCAAACATTTTTAGCTTACTCACAATCTCTCAATATATGAATAATTGATTCCTCACACTAACAATCAAAGAGGCACTCAAACTGATTTAGGTTCAAACGTTTTGCTTTAGGAGAATTTGTGGGGAGCCTTTCATTAAACACTCGTCAGATAAAGTATTTTGTTCCTTCAGAGATATCCCAAGATATTTTACCAGTAGTACCTTTTCTTTGTTCTTATCGAATATATATCATCTTATGGGCAGATTAATGGTAAAATTACCATCCGTTGAGGGCCTAAAAAAACATATCAGAACCGATGTGCCTAGGAAGTTGAATCATGGTAATTCTCTGAACAACCCACTCAGGTACAAATATTTTCCATTTAGCCACATCCCAAGCGCTCTTATCCGTCACAAACTAACTTACTCTTGCCTCCGTACCAAGGACATGAAAATTCTTATCAACATCCATATT
>JANTPZ010010374.1:0-19857 GCA_025593235.1 Vachellia pachyceras | reverse complement strand
TAACCAAATTCATATCATTGATAATATCTTGATCTTTTCTTTGCAATGCTTGTGACAATTCATTTGAGATGCCCAACACTTTTTTCATCAGATGCAACATGAATGAAAAATCAAAAGTTTCTAACAATTGTAGAAAACCATTAGCCTCAGCTCTTTGATCTGCATTCGATCCTTCTTGCTTTATAATTTCAAGCACATCAATTATAGTAGAATACATCAATATTAAATTGATCAAAGTTCCATAATGTGAACCCCAACGAGTATCAACACCTCGTTTAAGACCAGTTTCTTGATTCAAACCTCGTCCACTAGGAATTTCTCCTCTCTCCAATGCTTCTCTAACCTTATTTATTTGTTTTTCATGAAGTATGTCAAGTCGCTTATAGAGGCCTCAACAACATTTAATAGGGTGGAGACTGAATTAAAAAGGGAAGCCACTTCAATATGATTCTTAGCAATTGCAATTAGTATGAGTTGTAATTGATGAGCAAAGCAATGGATATAAAATGCACATGAATTTTCCTTCAAAATTAAGCTTTTAAGACCACAAAATTCACCCCTCATGTTGCTAGCACTATCATAACCTTGCCCACGAATTTGTGAGATACTTAACTTATGTTTGCAAAACAATTCGTCAATTGCCATTTTCAATGATAAATCACTAGTATACCTAACATGTACAATTCCAAGAAAATGTTCAACAATACTTCCTTTTTTGTCAACATAACGTAAAGCAATAGCCATTTGCTCCTTATTTGATATATCACGTGCCTCATCAACAATAATAGAAAATAGTTCATCTCCAAGATAATTTAAAATAGCAACATTGGTCTCTTCAGAAGCAGAATTAACAATATCCTTTTGAATTTTTGGAGCAGTCAAACGATGATTTTCAGGAGCCTTTTCTAAGACAATATTATTTATTGATTCATTGTGATTGGCAAGAAACTTAAGAAGTTCAAGGAAGTTACCTTGATTAATAGAATCCATTGATTCATCATGACCACGAAAAGCTAATCTCTATTTTAAAAAGAAAACGGATACAATCAATTGATGATGTCAAACATCTTCGATATAAATCACGAGCTTGTTCAGTTTGCTTGGCAATTGCAACTTCAATATGTTGATTTTGATTCCTCAAATCATGACACTTATTCCAAGTAATGTTGTGAGCACTATTAGGACCTCCAATATGAGATGAGAGCCTTTGTTTTTTGTTCCAAGCATTGAATCCCTTTGAAACAAATGAATCACCACCTGATTGTTTTCCAGTATCAGGTCTCAAAAGGTAACAACATAAACAAAATGCTGCATCTTTTTCTATACTATACTCTAACCAATTGGGAAATTCATTAAACCAAAAGGGGCAAAATCTTCTTAAAAAACTTTCAATTTTTCTCTGTGGAAAATTATACTGAACAGGTTGACATGGTCCCCTTTGTAAATATGCTCTCCGTATCTTATCTTGATCATTGGGATGATATGTTGAAATTTTTCTTCGTTTTCCTAGATCTGATGGTAAATCTTCTAAATTAATCTCTTCTTCTTGTTGGAATTTGATTTATTGTGTGTAGATAAAGATTGGTGCTCTTGAGATGGTAATTTTCTCTTAAAAAACTTTTCCATTTACTAAATCAAGAATCAAAATAATTAAATTATTTCATTACATGGATGCACAAATAAATAAATTAGAACTACAAATAATTTGGGATAAATGATTTTTTTAACATAATAGTATTTGCTAGGATTATAAAATTATGTTATAAAAGAACAAGTGATTTGGGAATTGGGACCACATGAATCTTATAAATCTGTACTTGAAATTAGGACCACATTCTAATATTATATGCTTAGCAACTCATAAAAAGTAATCACAAAAGACAAAAGGGAAGAGTCCACGAGTTGAAAAGGCAATATGTGGAGAAAGGGGAAATTCAAAACGAAAAGCAAATCAAAAAGTGGATCCAAAATCAATTCACACAAAAACCAATCAGATAAGGAAAAAATCAATTCACACAAAAACAATCAGATAAGGACAAATGAAAAAGCAAATGAAAAAATGAAAAGGCCAAAGGGGAAATTGAAAAGCAAAAGGCAATCTGACAATCTGTGAACAAAAGAAGAGCAGCAGCTACTACGCTGGCAAAGGAAGAGAAGCAGATCCATGACCACTCGGCACATCTGAAAACTGGAAACATATATCTTAATGGTGGACATATTAGAAATGGAGGAGTATACTCACAGTCAAAGAGAAGCAAATCTGGAATCCTTAAGGAGAAGAAACCTGGAATCATAGAGAAGCAACCACGCAACCAAACACAGCATAGCGCAACAGAGAGTGGACGGCGTCGACGAGGGCGGCTGGATGGTGTACTAATGGCTGATTCACTCAACTTCACAAATCTTAGGGTTTCAGCCGAACGACCGAAAGACAATGGAGATGGGTTATTCTTTTTTTTTACATTTTTTATTTAAAATTTTAGATACCCCTTCGTACCTTCCTTCTCTCTGTATCATTATAAGAAAAGTATTTTAAATAGGGCTTCTTCTTTGCATATTTTAAGAAGATTTTGGGCTAAAATTGAGTGGGTTCAAGATAAATGAAATTTGTTGTTAACATATTTTGAGAAGATTTGAGTAAAAATTCAATGGGTTCAAAATTTTCAGATGAGTGGGTGTAAAATAAATCACATAGTACTAATATATACCTAATTTTTTGGAAGTCAAGGGGTGCGGCTGCACCCGGTGGAACCAACGTAGGTCCGCCCTTGACGGCAAATCATCTAGCAAAGTTAAGCCTCTCGGTGATGCAAGGGTATCAACATGTGATATTTCAAGCTCATGATGAACTGGAAATGATTATCCAGTTTGAGAAAGGATAGAGTATAGCAGGATGCCTATTTGTTATCAAAAGAAAGAAAGAAAAGGACAAACCAAGATAACCTCCAAGCCATTATTAACATGAAGATTGGATCATCATGCTGCATAAACTGAAATGTATGTAGACATATAAAGCCAGTTATGCTCAAATCCATTCAATAGGTGCATATTTGTCTTGAAATTTTTTACTCATAAATAATATTGTCCCGAAAATTTTAAAATCGTAAAAATGTCACCTTGATCATTATTCAAATTGAATTTAACTATTAATTGATCAAATATGCTAAGTTGACAATGTGAACATCCTTGAAGAAGAAGAAGAAGAAGAAGCCGCAAATGAGGGAGGAATTCACGTTCTTCAAAGAGTAATGAAGAGAAAGATTCAATTTGTGGATATCCGAAATTCTGAAAAAAATTTCAAGAGCAAGGCCATTGTAAACCATCCACCGTTGTGTCCTATCAACGGTGAGATACGCGGTATTTCTTTGATTTTCTCTTTCACCTCTTTATTTTTTCTAATTCTTTGTATGGGATGCATTTTTCCTAAATAATCTTATATATTTATAAATCTAACTTGAAAAAACATGAAGTAGATGACATATAGACATGTGTTAGCATATTTAATCAATTGATAGATAAACTTAACTTGTATGATAGCCAGGATGAAATTATTACAATTTGAAAACTTCTATTGTAACATTGCTTCTAGTAAAATCTTCCGGTGCAATTTTACACCTAAACCCAAAACAAAAATGACATAGACAACAAATGGATTGCGTGCTCAATATCTTTGGTCAAATGAAGGTCCAAATTAACACAAATAACGGTCATGATGAAATTGTTACTATTTGAAAACTTCCACTATGACATTGATTCTCAAAAAGCTTTCAGGACAATAATAATGCGTAAAAAAATTTGAAATAAATTGCAACTTAATCCTTTTATAATTACTGCAGTTTCCTCATTTTCTTATATAAGCTTAATTTGATGCATTTTAGTTCAATTTCTTTATCTTTGATGTAGACTTATTGTGTAACACCCCAAAAATTTAACCAAATGCTTAATGAAATTTTTTCCATGTGTACATAAAGAGGATTTCAAACATCAATTCATTAAAACATATCCTCAGTCCAGCCAAAATACATGTCATTAATAGCAATCCAAATCCTCCCAAAATATCAGAGTAAATAGAAAATAAATCACGGAAGTCTTAGAGTCATGGCAATTCAAAATGATAACATGTGCCTAAGGGCACAAGAGAGCCAACAGGGCTCATTCCATAGGTGCCTTCCCTTGCTGCCTACTAGAACAATCACATGAAAATGTTAATATAACGGGGTAAGATTCCACGCCCCGGTAACTCTGAAAATTTCTACCACACACAAGCAAACGACATACAATTAAAAAGGAAGAACTGATTTACGAAATACATTTGTGTGTGTATATATAAAGTAAACATAATATAAACAATTTCATATTTTCTTTCATAATTATGCAACTCACAATCATCATCACAAATAATGCATAATAATGTAATATGTAACCATCCTTATATTACCGTCCATCCTTATTCCGCTGACTGGAGCCCTAGGCTAACACATAGTCCAATAGAAACTTATCCATACAACTGGATCGTCTCCAACTCACCAATTTCTTAGGATACACCCGGCCAAAGGTGTAGAGCTCAAGTATGGACTATGGCTCCCCTCCTTAAAAGAAAACCAAGGAAGTGTCACATATCCACAATTCCAATGCAATCCTGGCAAAAGGAAAGACACGGGAAAATGGGCCCTAACAATTGTCATCCACTATGCACCGAGTGATGGTTTATCACTTGATAAAAACCTTATCATACATCAATCTCCTCCATACTCCAACCCATTCACATTGCAACCGCCATGACAGTTATAACAATTTCCATGCTAAAATATATAAAAAACTTTAAATAGTTGCATTTATATAATTCAGTCCAAAAATGCATAAAACATAATTGAATCACAATTTAATCATAAGCAATTCACAAGTATATGGAAGAATATTTAGAGTTACCTGCACTTCCTAGCTTATAGGCAAGCATACAAAAGTTACCCCAAGGTCCTCAATGAGAGTCTACAAAAATCATTCACAATAATTTCTATCAATAGGCTAATTAACCTAGTCTAAAAGTTATTTTAAAGATAATCTAAATACCTAAAATTGCCCTTTACATCCACATATTATTCAAACTTATAAACTGTTTTATTTATTCATATGAGATGGAGTATTCTTTTATATGATATAATGCCCTTTTTTATTTTACATGGTTTGAGAGGAATAAAATAATTATAATATTGAAAAGAGTAATTATGAATAAATAGTGGAAATAATAACAATATTATAAATTTTTATTTCAATATTCAAATTTTTAAAATGGTAAGAAAATATATTTATATTTATTTATTTACTTTTAAAAAAAACCCTACCAACTCACACACAGCATAGCTCATGATGAGATAAATAAAAAACAACAAAGAAAGCAAAAAGAAAAGGGAAAAGGGAGTCTTCCTCCGGGATATCTTACCTTGTGTTTCAGTGGTTTGCTGACGATGGATAGAGGCCGTTTGGGTATCCAACTTCAATGGATCGAGGAGAGCACACGTGAGGACGAGGAATGTGTCCTTATTGGGCGAGTTCTGTCAAAGGCTAAGGTGGGGTTTATGACGGTGAGAGCTGCCGTTATAGCAGCTTGGAAGGTTTCAGGAGAGGTGGAAGTGAAGTCTATAGGTTTCAATATGTATTCCTTCAGCTTTCTCAACTCTGGGGAGGCAAAGCGGGTGCTGAGGGAGAGTCCATGGGTGGTGAGGAACTACATGCTGAGCTTACAAAGGAGGAGGCCCTTCCTGAGCGATAATGAAGTCCATATAACCACATGTGAATTCTGGTTCAATTTCATAATATTCCCCCGGAGGGGAGATTGATGAGTAACATTCAGTTAATGGCAGAAAGGATTGGAAGGGTGATAGAAATTGAAGATCCAGGGGATAGAAGGTGGCTTTTGAGGTGTTTTGGTAGGGTAAGAGTTGAGGTTGAGGTGGATAAACCTCTAGTTCCTGATTTTTTGGTCCCTAGACCAAGAGGGATGGAGGATGTGTGCATTCAAGTTAAGTATGAAAACTGGTAAGATTTTGCTTCAATTGCGGCCGGTTGGGGCATGAGAGTAGGAATTGCGAAGAAGAGGAGGTGGTGTTGGAGGTGGAAAAAGGAAGCCGTGGATACGATGCTATGCTTTGTGGCCAAGCTTTTCGGTGGTCTGAGTTCCCGGTGATGAGGAGTGGTCTGGTCGGCTGGAGGGGAAAGGCAGGGATGCATGGGGGAGAAGGACGTGCCAAGGGAGTACATGGGGAGACGCAAATTGGAGGCGCTGCTTTGGAAAAGGGCGAGAGCTCTAGAGTCCACCTTACTGATGTGACTGGGTGTAGTGAGGCCGGCGCAGTAGATTCATTAATTACTGACTCCCAGTTGTCTATTAGACCTCTAAAGGCTATGGATACACGGGTGGTAGACTCGGAGGGGTTGAAATGGGCTTGGCAAAGAAAGGGGAGTATGGGCCTAGCTCTGAGGGCCCAAGGTAAAAGAGTTGAGGGACACCCTGATCCGAATCAAGAAGAGAAATTGAGGGTGGCTAAGATTGGGCCTGACGGTGCGGAAGGGATGGGTAATTTATTGGAAGAAATGCAAAAAGGGAATCAGGATCGAGTTGGGCCAAATTCAATGAAGGATATAAGGGGTCTGGTGGACTTTAATAATGCAGTTGGGCTACTGGGGGATTGCCTTCATGATTTCAGGTGGAAAAGGAGTGTGAACGAAGAGTGGGAGTCTCCGTCAGTACAATGGAGAAAATGTAATAGCGGGGACTCTCCTTCCAGTACGAGCAGAAGGGCAGTTGTTGGGGTTGAGGTTGAGAGCATCGCTAAAACTGATGGGTCGAAGATCTTTGGGATGTTCAAATTTAAAGGAACTGTTGCCTTTTCGATGGGTCTTGACTCGGAGTGCTCCATGGGAAGTGGGAAGGGAAAGAAGAAATCGAGAAGGTCTTTGTTTATTGAAGAGGCTCCTGAGGAGGGCTTGGGGTGGCTAATGAGAATGAGAAGGGGGTGGCCGGAGAAGTGGAGGGGGAGATTAGAGGGGGAAGGGATAATACTTGTGATGGGCTGGGTGGCGGCCTTGAAACAGCCACCAAGGAATTATGACGTGCTTGGGGTGGAACTATCAAGGCTTGGAAACTACCTTGACAGTTCGTAACCTAAAGTTCCAATGCAGGAAATACAAGCCGAGCATTGTTTTCCTGTCTGAAATGAAGATGAAGAGTAATAAGGTGGACAAGATTAGGAGGAAGTTGCAGTATGATCAAGGAGTCTGTTTTGATGCGGTAGGGAAATCGGGGGGCCTAGGGTTTGGTGGAAAATAGATGTGGATCTCAAAGTTAGTATTGTTAGCAGGCATTTTATCCATGTGGAGGATGTGCGGAGTCAGCAGAGGAATTTGGGAGCGATTACAATGGTTTATGGACCCCAAGGAGTTGGAAGGAAAATGAGATGGTAGCATGAGCTTCAGCAACTGAACCCAGGTAATGATGTTCCTTGGATGGTTGTTGGGGACTTCAATGAATTATTATATGCTATAGATAAGGAGGGAGGAAGGGTTTGCTGTCAACGTGATTTGGACAGGTTCAGAAAGTTTATGTAGGATGGGAATCTGGTTGAAGTGGAGTTTAAGGGGAGCAGGTATACATGGTTAAATAATAGGAAAGAGGGCCAAAGCATTAGAGAAAGGCTGGATAGAGCAGTTATCAACTTGAAATGGAGGACTGAGTTCCATAATGGGCAAGGAAATGTGTTAGAGGCCATCGGTTTTGATCATTGTCCCATTGTTATTAATTATGACCATAGAGAGGGTAATTCTCCGAAACTGTTTAGATTTGATGATAGATGGTTCTCTCATCCGGACATTATGAATCTGATTTCTCAGAATGGGGAAGGGAAGGAGATGGAGAGGGGCTGGCAGGTTTATCGAATCTGGTGGATAACTTGGACAAGCTCAGGGCGGTCTTAACAAGATGGGATAAAAAAGAGTTCAAGAATTGCCAAAAAGCTATTGTCAAATTAGTTGAAAATGTCCAGAGCTGCTGGGGGCAGGCATGGAGCGAAGAAGTTGAACAGAAGGTGGCGACCCTAAAGAAGGAACTAAGGGTGCTTTGGGAGCGGGAAGAAGCCTATTGGGCGCAAAAGTCCAGGGTAGAGTGGCTGAAATGCGGTGATCAGAATACTAAATTTTTCCACTTAGCCACTATCAGAAGAAGGAGTAGAAATAAGATAACGAGAATGAGGAACAGGGAAGGAGAGTGGTTGGAGGATGAAGAGCAGTTTGGGAAATGTTTTGCTGACGCGTATCATGAGCTGTTTGCATCGGAAGGGCCCAGGGACTTCTCGGAAGCTTTACAGTGTGTTGCAGGGGTGGTTTCGAATCAGGATAACGATAGACTCATGATGTCAGTAACTAATGAGGAGGTTCGCCAAGCTGTCTTTCAACTCGGGAGTTCTAAAGCTCCAGGGCCAGATGGGTATACTGGAGTATTCTATAGGAAAGCTTGGGAGATCATCGGCTGTCAGGTGTGTGATCTTGTCAGAAAGTTTTTTAATGATGGCTTCCCTCTTAATGAAATTAATGAGACAGACATTGTGTTAGTTCCTAAAACTGATTGCCCTGAAACGGTTAGTGATTATCGCCCTATTAGCCTGTGTAATTTTGCTTACAAGATTTTCTCTAAAGTGTTGGCTAATAGATTAAAAGGTATGTTGGATAGAATCATTGATGAGAGACAGAGAGCTTTTATTCCTGGAAGGCTGATTCAGGACAATATTATAGTGGTTCACGAGGTCTTTCACCATATGAAGTCAAAAAGGAGTGGGAAGAGTGAGGTGGCAATCAAACTTGATATGAGCAAGGCCTATGATAGAGTGGAGTGGGATTTTTTATGTGCTGTTATGTTAAAGATGGGTTTCTGTCAGGAGTGGACTGATAGGATATATTGGTGTATTAGTTCTGTTATTTCGTCTATTATGCTCTCCGGGAAAAGAGTCTCTAATGTTATTCCTTTTAGGGGTCTTAGGCAGGGGGATCCCCTCTCCCCTTACCTTTTCATCCTGGTCAATAATGTCTTATCTAACATGATTGAGCATAGGGAAAGATCAAAGGAAATCAAGGGGATTGTTGCTGCTAGAGGGTGTCCTAAAATTTCGCATAGTTTATTTGCGGATGATGCTGTGTTCTTTCTGCAAGCTGATGTTGATGTGTGCAGGAATATGAAAAGAGTCCTCGAAGTGTATTGTAAGGCTTCTGGGCAAGCTGTGAATTTAGGTAAGTCTTGTATTTGATTTTCAAGAAACTGCCCTGCGTTGTTGAGGGAAGAAATAGGGCATATTTTTCAGATTCATGTCTCTGATGTGCCAGGGAATTATTTGGGATTACCTATTGTCTGGGGTAGATCCAAATCTCGAGCTTTGGATTTTGTGTTAGATAAAGTAGAGAAGAAAGTCCAGGGGTGGCATCAAAATTTCTTGTCTGAGGCGGGGAGGGAGGTCTTGGTTAAATCTGTTATCAACTCCATCCCTGTCTATCCTATGTCTTGTTTTCTTTTTCCTAAACATGTCCTGAAGAGACTTGACAGAATTGTGGCTCAGTTCTGGTGGAGGGGTGAACAAGAGAAAAGGAGAATTCACTGGGTGTCGAAGGAAAGACTTAAAAGGGGCAAGCTGGAGGGTGGTTTGGGTTTCAAAGATTTTGAGGCGTTTAATCTGGCTCTCTTAGCGAAAGTAGGCTGGCGGCTTCTTCAGCATCCTGATCAGCTGTGGGCGAAACTGTTAAAGGCAAGATACTTTCCTAATTGTGATTTTCTTGAAGCGAGAAAGGGCTACCGTGCATCGTGGCTGTGGGCAAGTATTGTTGAAGGTAGAAGGGTTATCTCTGGGAATATAATTGCTAGGATTGGGGATGGGAGGAAGACAAAGGTATGGCAAGACCCGTGGATTGAGGATCTTCCTGGGAAGAAATTGATATCGGGATGTCCGTTTGAGTGGCTAAAAGATATGAGGGTAGCTGATTTAAGGTCTCCTTCTGGCTGGGATTGTTCTTTTTTGGAGGGGTGGATATCTGATTGGGAAAGGGAGGCGATTTGCAGGGTTGGTGTTGCTCCTGCTGGTAGGGAAGATAAGTGGCTGTGGACTGGGGGGAAAAGGAGCATCTATGAGGTGAAAGATGGGTATGAGATAGCTAAGGTTAACGTCTTAAATAGGAATGCTAACTTTCCTTCCTCTTCTAATGCTGCTCATAGGTCTCTGTGGAGAGCGGTTTGGAAACTTAGAGTTCCCCACAAATTAAAGAACTTCATGTGGAGATGGTTATCTAATGCCTTGCCTACCTCTCAGAACTTGAATTTAAGAAAGTGTTGTGTCTCCAATGTGTGTCTTATTTGTAAGGAGGGGGTAGAGGATGTGAAGCACTGTTTCTTTGATTGCAACTGGGCGAAAGCCTCCTGGTTTGGGTCCTGTTTGTCTTTAAATTTAGGAGGCTTGTCTGTTTTTGATCCTTTTGTCTGGGTGGCTAATTGCCTTTGTGATGTTAATGTTTCTGAGTGGCAAAAAGCCATGATTGTGGGGGTGTTGTGGCAGATTTGGAAGGGGAGAAATGCCTTTATTTTTGAAAGTCTTCCTCCTAATCCTTTTTTCACTTTTGAACCGGCGACTCTCTTGAGTAAGGAGTTTTGGGAGGCTAATGGTTGGTTGCAAGCTGATTCGGGTTTGCAGAGTGGTGAGGCCAGTTATCTTGTTCGGAGAAAACAGTGGGTCCCTCCGGTGGGCAATGGGATGAAGATTAATTCAGATTGTGCATTTGATCCTGTTAGTGGGAGGGCTGCTATCGCTTTCATTGTAAGAGACTCCTGTGGGTGGCTTTTAGATGGGGCTTCTATGTTGGTAAATGCTCAGTTTGTGCTGATGGCGGAAGGTATGGCTTTTCTTGAAGCGGTGAGGTATGCGGATGTTAACAAGCTTGACGATGTCAGCTTTGAATCTGACAATCAAGCCTTGATTAATTGTATTAATCTTGGTCAATCTCCTAGTGATTGGAGATGTGTTGCTATCCTTGAACATATTGAGGAGTCAAGGAAATTTATTAGGAATCACTCCTGTGGTTGGATTCCGAGTGAAGCAAACTTAGTAGCTGATTGGATTGCTAAGGCTTCGCTATATGGGTCTTGCCCTTCTGATTGGGTTCTTAGACCACCGTTTCACCTTGGTCGCTTGCTGGATTTTGATGCTAGTCAATTTGTTGTTGATCCTGGGTGATGGGTTGTGGCTTGTTAGGGGTGGCTGGGTTTTTTTCTGTCTCTGTGGGGTTGGTTTTCTTTTGCTTCTTCTATTTGTTTGTATTTTGTTTCTGTGTAGTGCGTTTTTTCAGACTTTGGTTTTCTCCTTTGGCAAAAAAAAAAAATTAAGCCATTCCCTCCTTTCTCTAATTTGGTCAACAAACCCCCTGCACCTCGTCACGTACACTCCACTCCATCTGTCCAGAATCACCCTTACACCTTCGGATGAGAGAACTTGTTTTTCCATTCAAAACAGCCACCCCCACAAGCTGGCCGACGCAACTTGTGCTCCCCATTTTTCCAGATCTTGCTTCGTCGTTCTCATTCATTCCCTTCTCCATTTTTCATCGCTCCCCCTTGCCTTCACAACCAATCATTCCACTTCAAGATTTCGTATAACTCCTCAGCCACATCTGCCTCCAGATCTCCTTCCACTCGTTGCCCTCTGTTCACCATTTTTCACAGACCCCTATCTCTATCTTCGTCATTAATCTTCTCCCTCCATTTCTTTCCGTTGCCTTCTACCTTCACTTTGTCTTAGTCCTTCCATCTTGATCGCGTCATGGCAGATTTTGGAGTTCAGTTTGTTGCTGCTGTGGAGATCTACATGTCCAGCTGAGCATCTTGCTTCCCTAGGAGTCATGACCGAGCCAGAGTGTTAGTTTGACAGCGAGCTACTCTTGTCACTTGTTTTGATTTTATAGTTGCACTTGAGAACTAAATATCGTACTGATATGTGAAGTGTAGCTAGATGCGTTTGCATTTACCATTGATTCCTATATTCTGATCAGTTTCTTAATTGTTTGGAGATGAACTTCTTGATTTAGAATAACTACTCCTTGGTTTTAAGACTTGATTAAGTTTCAAATCCTTGGATAGTGAACAATATATGAGTAATGTCAATCGACGTTATTTTTGGGAGTGGCCAAATATGCATTGCTGTCAGTTTCATGAATGCATTTGCTATTAGATTTATGATATATGAGAGCTAATTCGTTTATAAGCAATGAAGGCAGATTCATAAGCTCCTAGGAAGCATTTGTGTCCTTATTTCATTTCTTTGTTTTCAATTTATCATATTGCAATTTGACGAAAAAAATATACAGAATAGTTTAGATAATGCTTTTGATCCAGATTAGAATGGTGGAACTATTTATCCTTAATCTTGCTGAATTAATTTGCTAACTAATTGCATAGAGACATTTAAGCTCCTTAGAGATCGACCTTAGGATTGTGCCACTAGCTACATAATTTTGAGTATTAAATTTGAACTCCAAACGACTAGGGATTAAATTGTTGGCACCGTTGCCGGGGAGCATTGTTTCTTTGGTTTTTAGTTAGTAGTCTTTTGCAAATTTAGGATAGGAAATCTTTCTTTGTTTTTTTAGGACTAAGTAGTTCAGGTTTTAGGCTATTCATTTTGCATTTCATTTACATCATTAGTTAGGTAGCTACTGCATTTTTGGTTGGGAATTTTTTTTAGTTCATGTGCATTTTTGCAGAAACTTAACTGGCCGAAAAATTAGATGTTTGGTTGTAATTGGAAATTGATATTGGAGTTGTGAGAATCTGTGGTTGATATTTCTTGCTTGAAATTATCTACTTGTGCTGTCATTAAATTGCTTTGAAAGAGAAAGCAAGTTTTTAGATTGAACTTATTTTGCTTATTTTGCATCTTGAGCACATCAATAACCTTTGCACCTTCATGGATTTCTCATCTTTCATTCCTAAGAATAAAAAGATACATATTTTTAAAGAAGCTTATGACTATGCAGATGCAACTTATGATAATTTGCTCAAGGAAATGGAGAGATTTGGGAGGTCAATGGAGATAGAAGATAAGCTTGAGGATCTAATAAATGATATGACTAAATTCAAGAGGTCACATATATTGGATTGCATCAGGTGGTGAAGAAGGGTATTCCTGGTTCCAAGATCCAAATGAAGAGCAAGCATATGTTGCCTTTATGATTAAACCTGAAAATGAGGTATCACGTCAAACCTCTAGGAGCCACCATCCAGAAGAAAATTATTTTCCTAAATCTATACTTAAAACATCTACTCAAGTTAAGAATGTGAAGAGAGTGCAATTCCAACTGCCGGAGGACTCTTCCTTAGGTAATGACTCTTCATCCATTCCAAATTCCCTCCCTTTGAACGCTAATTCAATTGTTGAAGTGCATAGTCAGTCACACTCTAGTGTTGTACTTGATGTTGGTGCTGTACTTAGTAACTCCAAATCATGTTCATGTGCTGAATATTATATATGTGTGGACTGTTTTGATGAGAATTGGCAAAAAGTTTCTACAAGGCAAATACAATGGATAGGGAAGTGTATGGTCCACTTTTGCTAAATAGTGCATCATCTTGCATTCAAAATGTTGATAGTAATATGCATGAACATGTTGAGGGTCTTGAACCTTTGAATACTAGTGCTGAGAACAAGTATGAGAATGATAGTCATAATGTTGCTTCTTGTACATCTATGAATGATTGCATGAATGTAATTGACAATAATTCTCTTGCATATGAATGTAATAATTTTTTCAGTTATGGCAATTCAAATGTTTCTTTTGACCATAAAAAGCTTGAGAAAGGTATTAGTAGTGTTGCTACAGGTGCATTTGAGGATAAAAGTAGTGCTGACTTTCTAAGGGAGATTGAGGCACCTAAAGAAGCAATTCTCAAGCCACTAAGAGGAGTCAAGCTATTTAAGGCCAAAACAAGAAAAACAAAGCCTAGGCTTAAGAGAACTAAGCAAAGGCCCGTGCATATCATGCCCTCTATCCTAGAAAATAAGGAGCAAGAGGAATCCCAGCTGCAAGGACTAACTCATTCTCTTGAAAAAAGGGAAGAAATCGAACCAACTTACCATTGATAAATATTTTAGGCCTAATCCACTTGAACACTCACCTGTTATTATTGTTTCAGGTGCTGCACTTGGATATGTGAACATAAATGAGGAGGATCAAACCTTGCAGATCAATAGCATCAACCCAGAACAACATGTTAATGGTGTATTTAACCAGCTGCAGAGTTACATTGAGGATAGTCCACCCATAGAGGTTGTTAGTGATTCTCTTGAACCCATTTTCTCTTCTACTTGTGATACATTAATTGATGAAATCCCTCTTGAACGAGTGCTATCCCTAGAAGCTAATTCCCTTGAAAATGAATTGCCATTAGAAGCTAATTTCATGACCGATTCTCTATCTAATAATGAACCTTCTTTTGGTACTGAAAATGCTATAAGAGATATTCATGAGCAAATTGTTGAAACTAATCATCTTAAGCATGATATGATAAATCCTAATATGCTTGAAGGTGATCCTATTTCTTATTCTCATTTTCTCTTTGCTCCTTGTTCATGTGATAGTAATAAGTGTTACACTGATTGCTTGTCAATTGATGATCTCCTTCCCATCTCTTATGCATTTTATTTTCACTTTTCTAGCTCTTGCAGTGATCATATCCCCTCTTTTCCTAGTCATGATGGTCTTGGGAAGGGTTTGTTTGATGATTTTGCAGGGCTATATAAAGAAAATGATGCTGGACAGCAAACTGAATGTAGTGCAGTAATGCAAATGGAACCTCCAGTTGCTCGATTCAAGGTTTTTCAAGTTGTTTGCACTATGAACGGGAAGTCCAAATCTGAACCTCATGAGTCCAAGAGCCATTTTCTTGATTTTCCTAACATTGAATGTTATTCTACATATCGTAATGGTCATAAGTGTTTGCATATGTTTGACGCCCAATTTTTTGATGAAGTAATCTTTAAAGAGGTACTCAATGTTGAGAGGCCAATACATGAAAAATTCAGAGAATTGAATGAGTCTACTTTTGAGGATTTCATGTTTTTACCATATACCATAGCTCATCTTCAAAATTCATTCCATACTTTCATGTGACCTTCTACTTGACATTAAGAAATTGTTTGGCATTGAGTATGATCTTTTCAAGTCTGATTTTGATTATAGTGTTGAACATCCTCCTAATCTGAAATTGAATCATAAATATACTCATTATTCCATGCATGAGATTATCTCTTGTGACTTACAACCTGATTTAGTTATTAATGGATATACCTCTTCAGAATACATGACTTTTATTGAGGATATGTCTGCATACTCTTGGTTATTTGTGCAGCAACTTGGTGCTAAGGGAATCCAAGGAGATCACTCTCCACCATACATTTTGGAGCCTCGTCCAATAAAACCGGAACCACCACCAAATGAGCACTACAAAAAAGAAAATCATGTGCTAAAACAGCTTCAAATTAGAATTCAGGATGAGAATTTAAGCTTCAAGAGTTTGAAAAGATTTCGTTCACATGGTTGTCCCTTTCCTCTCCTTGATTGAATTGCTCATGATGTTATGACTTGCACTACATTGCTTAATATAAGTGTGTGGGATATGACTGATCCATTAGACCTTAGACGTTTTGTTGCTATTTGTATGCTCTTCTTGGCTGTTTTGGCAAGCATATTGTTTAACCCCTGTTAAAAATTTATAGCCTACATATTAGCATGTTTTCCTCAACTTGCATTGAGGACAATGCAAGGAATAAGTGTGGGGGAGAGTCACGTGGAGCAAGTTGGTTTTCTAAATTGCTGATTTTGTTTAAAAAAATTCTCTTCTTCACTGATTTGACAAATGTTTGCTGCTTCTGCACTATTTTGAAAAATTTTGGCTGTCGATTGCACCTTAATATCAGTATTTTTGAATGCTTGGCTGATTGTGGAACTAGAATGAGCCTTTGAAGTACTTCACTGAACTTAGCACTAAGCCTAGACAAATCCATGCTTAAATATCTATGCAATTGGTCTTGGTGAGCAAAGATGAAGTGAGTAAGCTAGTTGTGAGGAATTTGAGCCTAAGTCATTCTCAAATAGTGTGTGATGTCATCAAGTTTAGTAACTTCCTAGAACTTGTCTCAATCCTTAATTCAAAACCACATTAGCTCTTGGAATTGTGAATATGATAAGGGCATTCCTTTCAAACCCTTTTAACCAAACAGCAACCCACATATTAATTCCCTTTGCTAAACCCCTTGAGCCCCTCATTCATTCTTTAAAATTCCAACTTTGATTAATGAAAATTGCATGTTTTACTATCAAGAGAGCTTCAAACGATTTGGAATACCAAGTGTTTGCTTGAGACATGTTAGAAGTCAATAAAGCCCATGATTGTTGCAGCTATATATTGAGCATGATTCACTGCTAGGAATATGGAACCCCTCAGTGAACTGTTTGTTACCTTTAAAGAAATGATGTTGCAAAAAAGCAGAGAAAAGGAAGAAAAGGGGGGAGAAAAATAGAAAATAAAAGAAAAAGAGAAGGGAGCGACATACTAATATGTACAGCAGAGAAAAAAAAGAGACGGAGAGGGGAAAACAATTTATAAAAGGGAAATAAAGAAGGACATTGGACATTGGGGAGTTAATGCGAAGGGATCAAAGCTTCAAAATGCTCTCTGTGCCACATGCTTCAGCCAACAAGTTTCTTGGCTGAAGCCAACGAAGTCCAAATGCTCTCTGTGCCACACACTTCAGCCAACAGTTTTCTTGGCTGAAGCCAACGTCCGTATAGCTGCAGAAAAACCCTATATTTACTTGCATTTGCCATAGGATATTGAGTATCAAGTGCTAGACCTAACTTGGTGCATGGCTTATGAGCTCTTGACAGTGAGTATTACTTGGAAGATTGCATGCATGTGGTTCATTAATCATTAACACTTTACTCCATTCCATCATGTAGCCTTTCCAACAATACAACCCACATAAAGACCCTTTGATTCACAAAACCTTGCTGCAATTGAGTGGTGGAGATGTAGGATAGTTACAAGCCTATGGTGAAGCCTAGACTTGATGACCTTGAGAGAAATAACCCAATATTGAGGAGAGTGAGTGAAACACATTTCTATGGGAGGAATCTCACCTATCATCTACCCCTATTTGATTAAATTGCAAAATTTCTATTAGCATGGTTTGTTTTGGATTAGTGTCATTTTTTAAGAGAACTTGAGACTCAAACTTATTCCCTTATTTTGCCCAGAGTGCAAAAAGTCGGTGTGGGGGAATTTGATAAGTCTCTATTTTATAGGGATTAATTGTATCCAATATTAGCCTCTTGATATCTTGTTTGAGTATAAATGTACCAATTAGAGGTTAATTTTGAGATATTTTACCACTCCTTGAATTTTCTAAAATGCCTATTATTTTAAATGCATGAGATTATATAATGTAAAAGGTTTTATATGCAGGACATTTGGACTTAAAGCTAGAAGGATCAACAGACACTGCAAAAATGCAACTGAAAAAGGAACAGTGGCGTAACAGGAAAGTAAACAACTGAAACAGAAATTGGTTAGGAACCAACTAGATGGGAGTGAGCTGGAAGCAAGGAAAGAGACATATTTTTCTGACTTGGACAAAAAACGCACTGGTCTGCATTATTTTGACGAAGCAATTAATTTCCTACTCTATCACTTTATGAGGGTGTGCAGTCCGTGACTCTTCCTTGAGGACACCTAAGCTTCAATTAAGCCATTCCCTCCTTTCTCTCATTTGGTTAACAAACCCCTGCACCTCGCCATGTACACTCCACTACGTCTGTCCAGAATCACCCTTGCACCTTTGGATGAGAGAACTTGTTTTTTCATTCAAAACAGCCACCCCACACGCTGGCCGATGCAACTTGTGCTCCCCATTTTTCCAGATCTTGCTTCGTCGTTCTCATTCATTCCCTTCTCCATTTTTTATCGCTCCCCCTTACCTTTACAACCAATCATTACACTTCAAGATTTTGCATAACTCCTCAGCCACATCGGCCTCCAGATCTCCTTCCACTCGTTGCCCTCTGTTCTCCATTTTTCACAGACCCCTATCTCTATCTTCATCATTAATCTTCTCCCTCCATTTCTTTCCGTTGCCTTCTACCTTCGCTTCGTCTTGGTCCTTCCATCTTGATCGCATCATGGCAGATTTTGGAGTTCAGTTTGTTGCTGCTGTGGATATCTACATATCCAGCTGAGCATCTTGCTTCCCTAGGAGTCATGACCGAGCCAGTGTTAGTTTGACAGGGAGCTACTCTTGTCACTTGTTTTGATTCTATAGTTGCAATTGAGAACTAAATATCATGCTGATATGTGAAGTGTAGCTAGATGCGTTTGCATTTACCATTGATTCCTATATTCTGATCAGTTTCTTAATTGTTTGGAGATGAACTTCTTGATTTAGAATAACTACTCCTTGGTTTTAAGACTTGATTAAGTTTCAAATCCTTGGATAGTGAACAATATATGAGTAATGTCGATCGACGTTATTTTTGGAAGTGGCCAAATATGCGTTGGTGTCAGTTCATGAATGCGTTTGTTATTAGATTTATGACAGATGAGAGCCAATTTGTTTATAAGCAATGAAGGCAAAGTCATCGCGAGCTAGGAAGCATTTGTGTCCTTATTTCATTTCTTTGTTTTCAGTTTATCATATTGCAATTTGACAAAAAATATACATAATAGTTTAGATAATGTTTTTGATCCAGATTAGAATGATGGAACTATTTATCCTTAATCTTGCTGAATTAATTTACTAACTAATTGCATAGAGACATCTAAGCTCCTTAGAGATCGATCTTAGGATTGTGGCACTAGCTACATAATCTTGAGTATTTAATTTGACCTCCAAACGACTAGGGATCAAACCTGCAGCTGGCCTCTCGTTCGATCTGGTGGTTGACATCTTCACAAAGACAAAATCCAGTGCCTTGTTCTACTATTGCAGTGAGAAACTCAATGTCCCTTCACTAGAGACAGCAAGATCTCCATACAACCTTGATGATGATGATGATGATGATGATGCTTAACTTTTCTTTCGGCAGCAGGGGGAATATTAGATAGAAGTCATATATGTTATTATCATCTGTTGTGAAGTAGTTACAAACTGTTATGTTCAGTTAAGTTGTTATGCTTAGGTGTCAATACAATGTACTCATAACTCATGCCTATTGAATTAATCATATTTTATCAAGTGAATTTATAATATTTTGAGGGAATTTTGGTCCTATTGTTGGGCTTTTATTGGGTTCCATTCATTAAATATGATTAATGATCATTATGTGCTATTAAATCTAATCAAGGTTAAATGGTCATATTTTTAATCATTTTGTTAAATGATTGATTTTAGGACATTTGATGCTACTCAAGATCAATTTTTATTATAGGTATCTTTGAAAGAAATTGGATATTCTATTCTCCTACATCCCCAATCATTAGGCCCATTATTTCATTTTTCCAATTCATTTATCATTACAGCCACCACCCAAAAGCCCATTATTCCATTCCATGAATTGATTCCATTCCACGCCGGTAGGGGTGGAAATAGGCCAGGCCCCTATCAGGTGGCCTACGGCCTGGCCTGTTTAGGGCCTGGTCTAGCCTGGCCTTTTTATTAAAAAGGTCAGGCTAAGGCCTATTTAGAGGCCTAATTGCATAAATAGGCCAGGCCTATTTTTTTAAAGCCTGGCCTGTAAGCCTTCAATGCGGCCTGTTTATATATAAAATAAATATAATTATTTTTA
>JANTPZ010010373.1:0-12240 GCA_025593235.1 Vachellia pachyceras | reverse complement strand
ATATTACAATTTAGTAGGCATATTAAAGCTTAGTTCTGATAAAATCAGTACCTCTTTTATATACCACAAAGGGGTAGACCATTATAGGGTCTATGTTATGAGTTATGACCAATAGGAAGGCCTCTATAGTCTACATTCAAACGAATGCAGGAAGGCAAAATCTTACAAAATATTGAAAAAAAATAGAAATGAGACTATCTAACTCATCAATCCACTGATGCAGGAAGGCCTCTATAGTTTTCCCATTTCATGAGCTACGCCAATGCAGTCATCATAGCTAGATAAATGCAGATACAGCAAGTTCTTACCAGTATTTTTGAGCAATAGGAGAGTGACCAGAATCACCAATTACAACTAAGAATTAAAAGAAAGGAAACATAAACAAAAAAAAAACGAGAAGAATAAAGAAAGCAGAGAATATGTTTTACTAGTTTTCCTTCGCAGACAGTGAACCTACCCTAGTTAAAATGCACATCACCGTGGAGTGAATAACCTATTTCCACATTTCAAAAAGTAAGTTTTTTTTTGGGGGGGGGGAACTTCAGATGCGAGCGGCGCCATAACTGGTGTGATACCGATTTATCTTCCGTTGCTGACTGTTATGATCGAGAAAGCTCATAAGATGAAGCCATCGAAAGCGGCAGAAACAGAGATGGAACCACATCAGAGAAAGAGGCATGGTTCCACCCCTGACGCCAGTATTGATGCCTTTCGCCGCCCACTCTGATGAATGACCTAAAACAGCCACTGTAGCACGTTTCTCAAAATTAATGCTAAAATTCTTTAAATTATCGTTCTGTTTTGATTTTCGTACTTAGTATAGTTTTCTTTTAATATTACTTTCTTATCACAATTAACCCCAATGATTTTAATCTGTTAGTAGTATTAGTCCCTATGAGAGTTAAAACTTAAAAGCATTAATAAAGTAAAATTATAGGTTTAATTAAAAGAAAAATATATAGGTACCAAATTAAAAAATTAAGAAAAGTATAAGTAATTTGGTACCTCTAATATATTTTTCCTTTTTACAGGACTCTAAATCAAAATATTGTCCCTAAGCTGTTAAAATCACTTTCACTAAAATCAATTGCCATGGGTATCACAAAAGAAAACATTACATCATATCTTTAATATAAGAGCTATAATTTATTTTAAATAGATTAAGTAAATTAAATTAGTTATTTATAAAAAATATGGGTTGATTTTTCTAAAATACCATATTTCATCGCGACTGCCTTACCCTTGAATGAAAATACCTTATAACCAATTTGGTTCATGGAATTTATAGGAATGAATATAATGAAGTGGAATGATGATTACATAACATTTTTTTTATCAAGTTTTCATGTAAAATTTTTATCAAAAAAAAAAGATATGTTATTAAGAAATTATAAAATAAATTTAATATTTTATCTATAAAAATGAAAAATGTGAAATAAACATTTTAATTCTATTAAGACTAAAAATGAAGGATATAAATGTTCAAATACTGATTTATGAAATATACAAGTACATACATATTAATTCATATAAAGTTGTAATATGGATTATATAGCCAAAGTTATATAATGGTGATTACCTAATTTGATGTAATCAATTCTGATCAAGATTACATTCAATTGCATTACTGTAATAACAAAACAATGTAATCAATAGAGCAAGGGCGGAGCTATGTGGCTCCCAGAGTGGGCAAATGCCCCCACTGAAATATTGAAGTTATATGTAAATTACTATTAGATTTTTATTATACACCCACTGATATTTGAGATTTGAACCCACTCAAATTATCTATACTAGCAAACTTGTTGTCATTTGCTTGAAAATAAAAAAGTTGCCCCCACTGCCTTAAGGTCCTGGTTCTGCCACTGCAATAGAGTGTGTATCATGATTACATGTAATACTCTTTTATATAATTGTATCAATATGCAATCAATAGAGATATTTTGAAAATGAAATTATAAATTTAAAAAATAAAGTGAATTGAATATTATATTCAAAGATAAGTGAAATAATTAACTAACTATTATATTAAATATCAGATGTCATCTTTGTTAAACCTACAAGGAATAGATATTAGTGGGCAAATCAGGGTATTAAAACATGGATCAGCCTCTAAACATGTATAAGTAATGGGTTGAGAATTAGTGGTTGAATCGGGTCCACCTGTGAGTTAGAGAAATCATATCAAAATAGTATGATTTAATAGAAAGTACTCATATTTGATTATAAGCGAGTTAATATAATAATATTTGGATAAAAAATAACCACTCTAGAGATAATGCTTGGATACATACGTATTTCACACAATTGTTTGATTACAACAATAATAATATGTATCATTAAAAAAATATATTCTTACAATCTTTCAATACCTACAACGTGGTAAAATAATAAAACACAAATATAATCATTAATAGTTAATGACAGTCTCATTCATTAATCCAAAAAAATTAGAGTAAAAAATCCGTAAAATGAGGACAGGATAAAGCAAAAAATACTACTGTTAAGGGTCATCTAAGTGGCTCGTTTGGTACATTGAAATTAATTTTGGTAGAAATGAAAATGGAGATGGAAATGAAGATGGAAATGAGGATGAAAATGGAGATGGAAATGGATATAAACATAGGGGAAAAAATGAGAGGCCAAAAAATCAATTCCATGGAATTGAATACAATTCTATGGGTTACATCATGGAATTCATTTCTACCCATTTTGAATTCCATTTCCATTTCCACCCCGTAATTCCACCATACCAAACATAGGAAATGAATTCAATTTCCAATTCCACCTCTCAATTCCATCATACCAAACATGGCATAGGTTTATTAAAACTAAAACTAAAAATTTTTAAAATTTACTCTTTTAAAAAATAAGCTTGATTTGGGTTATTTGGATTATAATCAGGTTGTCCGACCGAGTTAAACTTAGAATCCACCGGGTTGAAATAACATGTTTGTGAAAAAAAATATACGCAAACCAAGATAAAAAATATCTTGAAATTTGTAAAAAATTTTAAAATATGTAAAAATTATTTCGGAATCCGTAAACTCATTTCTCTTAATAGATTTACAAATACAATTTATATTTTATTTTGGGTTCTGACGGGACCGGGTCATGAATTTTCGTATTGACACTGTCGATCTAGTTTGCATTTCGTTACATTGGAGCAAACAAAGCACAATAAATAATGAATGGCACTGAGCAATGTTGGGTCTAGGAATCAAACAAGTATATGGCTTATTTGAAAAAGTTTATTTACTCTCTAAAAGTATATTTAACAGTGTTTTTTTGTAAAACGAGATAACCTACTTCACATATTTACCTCGATTTACGTAAAAATATTTCTCTACCGTATTTCCAGACGGGTCCAATAACATTGTTTGACACTTATTTTTATAGCTGTCATCGTTACGTTGGGGGAGCATACAGTACACAAATATATAGCAATGCTTTGGAATGAAGAGAAAGTTTCAAGTTTTGAACAATGAGTTCACTGTTTTTTTATACTAAGGCCTTATTTTTTTTAATATAACTTTTTCATCTTGATTCTTGGAAAAGCAATATAATTTCAAAATTTTACTCCTTTTTTTAAATTAGTATTTATTTGGCAATCGAACAATATGAAAGCAAAAAAAAAGAATATAAACAAATGGTAAATATGATTGCGATTGTTTCTGTTTCCCACTAAATTAATATTGGGCCCGTTTAAAAATGCGATAGAGAAGTGCATTTACATAAGTCGAGACAAATATATGAAGGGAATTATCTCTTTTTACAAAAAAATACTGTTAAAAGTATATTTGGAATCCCCATGAACTCAACCAAACACAGCGAGTGACCTTGTTTTCGTTTTGTGTGATCCTTGAGACCCTCAACATTGAGCAGCGAGCACAATCTCACCTTTTATTTTATACTTCAATTTTTTAACATTTTAAATTATTATTCTATATTATTAATTTTTTTTTAAAAAATATTTGTTTATGTTATTTCTTCTATGATAGGTTCCTTTCTTCACGTCAAGCCATAACTTATATGGCAGCCAGCCTATTTTTGGATTATCTTTTGGCTTCTCATCACACGCTCACCCACTGTTGGACTCAAATTTCTATAACTTAATGAAATTATTTTATTTATTTATTTCACTTAAAATCATCATATCTCCCTCATATTTATAATTGAGATTTTCCAAAACGTTATTTATTGATCAGTTTAATATTTTTAACCTTTTCAAAAGTCTCCACTTACAAAGATGAAACGATGATTGTAAACCCTATTTTTTCCATATGGCTTGTTTGTCAAAACGTTTGAAAAAATCAAACGTATATTTAATCGTATTTTTCTGTAAAACGAGATAATCTTCTTCATATATTTATCTCGACTTACGTAAAAGTATTTTTCTACCGCGTTCCCAAATGAGCAGATAGTATAATTTCTTGCTTGTTGCCATGGTCTTTTGTCCCATGCATTTGAAGTTTTTTTTTTCAAATTAAATTGTATATGTCATTTTTTATTTTTTTTAGTTTTACTTCTAAATTATTCTAATTGTTCAATTTTAGTTTAATCTCCTCCTGCTATCCTTAAAACACTCACACAACATATATGGATGCATATGGGACCACGATGTCCTCTCTTTTCAAGGACATCATTTAATTTTAGGGAATCTTCCTCAAAAAAAAAGGCATAAAACAATGGTAAAATGAAAAAAAAAATTAATAGTGAATTTCAATTTTTTTATCCAAGATTAAGATAGTGAAATACTTTTGTACTTTTTACAGTCAAAATAAATGCATCTGCGATGAGATTAGAAATACTTTACAAGATCAATTCATTACAGTCAAAAAAAATATGTTAAATGCATGATTATTTAGTAGTTAAAAATAAGTAAATGGTTGAAAAGTACAATTTTGTTATTTCTTAATAGAAAGTATGAAATCAGTTAAAAATTATAGAATAGAATTAAGGATATTTAGGGACAGTGTGGAAATATTATTTCTTTATATATTTCTATAGCGAATATTCTCACAAACATTCAAATTCTGGCATGACACTAAGAATATTATTCAGATACACATCTGCTCCAAGACAGGCGATGTAATCAAGGAGTTCCATCCCCTTTTCTTAATGCCGTGGTTTTGATCTTTCAAATTTTAAGTTAGTACTTTTAATTCATCATAAAATAAAATGATTAAAATTTTTATTAGATTATAAGAATTAATATTTTAAATTAAATGAAGTAGAGAGACTAAAATTAAAATGAAGGCAAATTTAAGGTAAAAAAAATATGTATTAACCCCTTAAGCCATATACATGCAATCACTCAAATCAAACACTAATCAATTAATTCTTTAAAAATAAATAAATAATATTTTGTTGATATGAAGATTAGTTATATATATATCCAAAAAAACATTTTTTTGGCCAATCAAAATAATTACTGGATATACTGAAACAATATCTACTGTTTCCCTTATAAAGAGAAGATCTAAAAATGACTGCAAACAAAGAACACAAGTTTGAAAAATCACTGAAAAATAAATCATCAACTACATTAATTAAAGCATATAATCAGTAATCACTGAATCTCAGAGTTTGAGCATTACATTAAAGATTCTCACTTCATATGAGTACTAATTAAACAAAAAGGATTAAGCAGAGAGCGGAAGCTGATGCTGCTGCCACTACGACTGTCCATTTCTGCGCCGTGGCCGCGGCCGCAGACGATGAAGATGAATACTCACCTGTCCCATGCGGTGGCCTTCTGTAATAGAACGGAAAGTATGGTAGAATCGGCTCTGGAGGCGGCGGGGCGCCATAATATCCACTGCCAGAGCCGCCGCCGCCGCCGAATCCATATGGTGGCGGTTGGTTATAATAAGGGTAGTTATTATAGCCAGCTGGTGGTGAGTATACTGTTCCTCCGGTCTGCGGCAGGGCGGGGGTCACTATGGTAGTTGTCGGTGTACTGCTTCCGCCGCCGCCACCAATGGGAGGTGGGTGGCAAGGATAGGGGCATGGCTGGTCGGTCCTTGCGGTGCTCGGAAAAGTGAGGAGTACGACGGAGAGGAAGAGGATTAGGGAGAAGAAGTGGGTGGTGCAGGTGGAGGAGAAGGACATGCTTGGTTGGAGAGAGAGAGAGAGAGAAAGAAGGGAGAATGAGAGAGAGTTAATGGGGTGACATTATATAATTGAAGGATGTGGATGTGTTGTGAGAGAGATGTGAATGAATGATAATGAATGAATGAGGATTGAATTCAGGTCAAAAAAAATGAGGATTGAAGAAGAGGAGAGGAATTGAAAGAGAAAGTTGGAGGCAAAGTGAAAGGAGGAGAGAGAAAGAGAGAGAGAGAGCAAATGGGAAGCAGTTAGGGCTTTGAAATTGAATCACTTTGTTGAAGCTTTGGTCCTTTTTGAAGACTCCTTAATGAAAAGTTTGGTTTTATTAGTGACATATAATTGGACACAACAAAACAAACAAAAGTGGTAGTGGGTGGGGGCACATCAAAGCTGTTGATTTTTTGTTCTTGGGACTTTTAAAACACCTTCAATGTACAGCAAGTGGTTGGGTTATTTTGAAAATTTTAAGAAATACCTTGTTATTTATAATCCATTGGTAGATTGATTTTTTTTTTACTTTTTATAGAGATAGGGTTGGCAAATCAAATCTACGCCCCAGCACAAAATATTTTTGGCCAGTCAAAAAAATATACTAACTCTTTTTTTTAAAAGCATAAATAAAAGACTATTTTATTTTAAACACTAAATATGAACATATCTTCGGTAAGAATTTGAACTTTAATTTAACAAACCACTGGGGAGAAAACTATACATGAATCTGTACGGGTTAGGCTCTTATAATTTACCAAAATTACCAATCATTCCCTTGAACCTGCCAAACTAGTCAACGTCATTTATGAAATTGCTACGGTGTGAATAAAGAAAGAAAAGGTCCCATGCATTTAAAAACACTAAAGGAAAAAAATGATGAACTGATCTCTCCTTTTTAAAATACGCTTAATGACCGCAGACGCATGTATCTATATATGCTTTTACAGTTTACGAAATAAATATGTGAATAAAATTATTTCGATTTATAAAAAAATATTGTTGAACGTACGTTTGGAGAATCTAAACACCCTCTCAAACATGCACCTTATCAGTAGCCATCCTACGATCGACTGATTTCAATTCAGACTAAAAAAACTTTTTTTTAGAATGGTGAGATTAATTCCAATTTACTCACTTTATAATCTACCTAGTGCATTGTTAAACTAATCACCTGCCGGCTAATCTCTAAGATAGTGAATTTCTATTTGAATCTACTGTTTAGATATGTATTTTTTAAAAAATTATATTTGAATATTTATTTATTAAAAATATGCTCATGTTCAGTGTCTCACACTATATTTAAACATATTATCTTCAATAATAAGATATCTATATGTGAATGGAAAAAAGACACTCCAAGGCTAGAGTCATATTTATTTATTTAATATTTAGGATTAAACTCAAACACTAAAGTTAAATAGGTAAATTCAAAGTCACATGTCCGAGGCCATTGGTGCCTCTTCTTTAATGGACTCGTTTAGAAAAGCGGTAGAGAAGTACTTTTACGCAAGTCGAGACAAATATGTAAAGGAGATTATCTCATTTTTTACGGAAAAATATTATTAAACGTGCTTTTGGGCTTATGAGAAGTTTTGCCAATCAGACGCATGTGATGGTGGAATTTGACCAAGGGTTAGAACAGGAAAGTGCATGTATTTAACGAGGGCATCATGGTCTTTTGATGCAAAATGTGAAAATTCTTATTATTAGTTACTAAGAAGGAAGTGAAGAGGACCACTTTGATTATGACAAAGAGGCCCTTCATCATTAATTAAAAATGCTTAATCAGACATAGGATTCTAACGCATCTCTTATCCGTCAAAATTGACTGCGACACACACAGGCATTGTACAAATTGGTTGAAGCTTTCAACCGACTTTTTAATTAGTTTCTTCAGTTTTTGTCCTTCAACTGCCCAACAAAAGACTTTTGAAAGAACAACCATGCGAGTATATGTGTTTGTTTAGCTGAAAGGTTCAAACGCATGTTATTAATAGTATTTTTTGTAAAATGAGATAATCTCCTTCATATATTTACCTCAACTTACGTAAAAATATTTCTCTAGTGATAACATCGTACGAGCTGGAATAAAAGGTCTGACCCAATTCATATAAGTGGATTGACACAAATTGTCTCCTTATTTATTTTGCTCGTCTCCTTATATTTCTTTTTTTATAAGTATATGTATCCTCTTGTTTGAAGTGTTAAATATGGACAACTCTCTCAACAAAAATTCAAACTTTAATTAATTCATCACATTATAATTCCTATGCTTATGTATTGTACTCATATAATGTAATTCTTTTTTTTTTAATTAATGTCCATGCCCAATCTGCTACATAAAGCTGCTTAGGGTTCTTTGTTGGGTTCTTTACTATTAGGTTTTGATGGTTAGATCCACAAAAATTGGCAATTCCTCATCAACTTGATGAATAAAAAGAGTCGCTCCTATTTTTGTGAGAAGATATGTTCATACTTAATCAATATCTTAAATATAATTGATGTTTGTAGGAAAATATCTTTACTTCAGAAAGCAAAGAAAGTAGAATTGCCCTCAATTTTATGGGGCAATAGTGAGTTATGGACCAGTGACTCAATGAGGAGTTCACTTCTACTTAACCTAATCATTGCTTCCTTGTGTCTTTTTTATAAGTAACAACCCTTTAAATTCAGCAAAATGAATTGTGTTTAAGATTGATCAAAATCAATAAATATGTGAGAGATGTAATTTTTTTAAAATATACCCCCATTTATCAAGATAGTGAATATGAGAGAATGCGTGAAAAAACAAATGAGATAGAATGAATAGGGAAAATGGATGAAAGAAGCATATAATTAATTGCGGGTAAAAATGGAAAAATAGATTTAATTTGTAGATAAGTCTAAATTGTTGCTTCTATGTATGATTAACCATATAAGAAAAATGTTGGTTATAAATAGAATCGGATGGAACATTAACTAGCAAAACACTTAATTCAACAAAACATGAACTTTCTTTGGTCAGAAAAAACAAAACATGAATTTTGCTTGTTCACCAGGTTTCCATATATATATATATATATGAGGAAGTAAAGGTATTATGACTCTGAAATGAAAGCATCAAGAAAATTGGCCAAAGGTGAACTAATTGTTTGGTGAAAGTATCAAGTTTATGGTACTGTTTGGCAACCCGTTAAGAAGACTCAAAAATATGTTCAACAGTATTTTTTCACAAAACGAGATAATCTCCTTTACATATTTGTCTCGGCTTGCGTAAAAGTATTTTTCCACCGTGTTATCAAAGAGATCATATATCTTGTTTTTTCCCCTGGTGGAGAGAAGCTTCAGAATCAAGATGATGCTTCAAAGCTTTGACAAAGTGACACCTGACTCACTCACTCACTCACAAGTCTCCACTTTTGAGTTTAATCATATGATTATTCTTTCCCACTTAATCTATTACATAAGGTTTTGAACACCCCAAAAACACGTTTAACAGTGTTATTTCACAAAACGAGATAATCTCCTTCACATGTTTACCTCGTAAATGGTAAAAGCATTTTTCCACCGTTTTTCTAAACGGACCCAAATCACTAATTGAGTTCATCAATCTCCAACGAATTAGTTTTATTCACTAATCAAATGGTTGGTTTTATTCATGCGTTGCGGTCATTCATACATAATTAGTTTTCATTGAAGACATTAGATCCATTCGGGAACACAGTAGAGAAGTACTTTTACGAAAGTCGTGGTAAATATGTGAAGGAGATTATCTCATTTTGTAGTAAAATACTGTTAAACGTACGTTTGAGTTCTCCATAATCGTTGCCAGACACACCCATTAATTATTACTCATCTATTCATTTGACAATTCTTATAATTCGCAGTGCATTGATAGAGCCAGCCTAAGTGCCTAACCCATAACATTATTAGCATATCCTTATCTGTAAGTTTGTACTTTTGTATGAAGTTTTTTTTTAATAATTCAAGTTGTTCAATAATGTATCCACATGTTGTGATTTTTTTTATAAATTTAGTAAATATATGAAATAATATACTGTTATTTCTCATATTTATTACTAAATCCCTTCTAGTACCTAGTTTTTATATCAAATTGTTCGGTTTGAATCCATTTTGTTCAATAGTTGTAACTAAATTAATTTTAATAATACGACATCAATACAGCAATACTAGTCATTATAAACTTCACCAAGAAGTACATTATTATCATATTTTACGCTCAATTTTAGATCTCAGACAAATGCCAAACTTTGATCCAAGAATAAAAACTTTGACATTGTGAAAAATTAATTAACATCAATATAAAGTATAAAAAATTAAGAATGGATGAAGATGTCATAATTAGTGAGATGATCTTCAATTCATCCAAATACTCAATAGATTATAGATCCACTCTAATTAACAAAAAAAAGATTATATATAGAAAGACCCCAATAAAAATGATTGTGAAAAATAAAAAGATCACAAGAAAAAGCAATAATTGCATACATGTTTTGACAGCAAATTACAAAAAAGATTGTCATTATTGGAGACATCGGGATCACAAAAGAAGTAAGAAAACTGAAGAAAGCAAGAAATTCTGCACGTAGATGTCTGAAAAATTGAATCTTGATTATTACATTTAAACCATATTTCTTGAGAATCTCTTCTATAATGTTGCCTTGAGAATAATCAGAAGTGGTATATGACTTAAGATTGATTGACGATTACCTCTCACAATCACCAAAAGCCCAGAAGCAAGGTCAACAATCCCGGCAATACGGTAGCAGCCGGAGGAAAACTACGGCGGATTGCGCCGTTGAAGTTCTCATTCAAGGGATAGAGGTTCCCGGGAGGACCGGTGATGTAGATGAAGGAAGGGGACGGCGGCGGCGGACAATACTGTGAAGAAGGTGTTTTCTTTGGGGAAGGAGGCGGCGGAGACGGAGGTGGAAGAGCAGGAGGAGGCGGTGGCGGAGAGCTGTAGACGGTGTCACCACATGGTGAGCATTTCTGATCGCCGGCGGGCACGGTGGTTTCATCCAACTTCCTTGAAGAATACACACCTTGGAGAGGAACAGAGAGACAACAGAGAATGAGGAAGAAGATGAAATTGGGAGCCATTAATGGAAGCTTAATTTGATGCTCTGGGAGATGAGATGAGAGTGAAGAATTGAATTGAATAACTTAGCTGATGTGGGTGTGAGCTGTCTGTAATGTGATGAGTTTGGTCTTAGAGAGACAGAGAGAGATGAAAGTGAAGGATTTGTTACGTTACTTGAAATGCATGGGAACCTTAAAAAGAGGAAAATGCCTTTGGAGTTAAGGCTGCTTCTGTTTTTGATACCTCAAAATTGTCATTACAATTTCTAAGCCAACAATTCAGTTGGTAAGATGACATGCTCACTCCCTTAATGTTACTACAAGTCATATATGATTATCTCATCCCAATTAAGCAGTTAACTTATTAACTTTGTCCAAAAATAAAATATTTTTTTAAAAAAAAATTATTCACATTTAAAAGTATCGAGAAACACTGCATTAAATTTTAAGTTCTCTCCTATAGAAATTTTTAATAGGGGTAATATTTGGGAGAAAAATTATTTATAACTCTCCGAATAACTTATATTATTATAAACCGACAATTTCTTCTAAAATTATCCTATATTTAGGATCAAGCGACTACATGTAGTATTACAGCATTATTTTATGTCCCTATCATATTATTAAAAGCAAGACCTTCTTTGAAATTTGAGATTTGAATAAAGTCTTCAAGGAGAGTTAATGGTTTGGAAGACCTTCAAGTGAATTATGTTTCTCTATTTTTTTGGGCACTAAGTGGGTGGAATGTTTGATTAACAAATGATGGTGTTTCATATCTAAAAGTGAGTTCTTTTTGGTTGTGAAGAAAGCTTAAAGTGGAAGTAATAGAGATGCAAGCAATGATGAGCACAGTAATCAGCAGAAAGTGAGAGAGATGATTGATGATCATAGCTTACAAGCAGGGGAAAACAGAGTATTTAGATGTTTTCCATTTGTTTTTTTTCCTTTTCCTAATAATAAAATAATGTGTGATAAAAATAATAAAGCATTTTGAGAGGTGAATATGTTGAAGGTTTTATTATTCATTCACATGACAAATCCTTGTCTTGTGGG
>JANTPZ010010372.1:0-13301 GCA_025593235.1 Vachellia pachyceras | reverse complement strand
ATATAAAATGTTAAAAAAATATCTCGATTTACAGAAAAGTACTGTTGAACGTACATTTTAGGATCCAAACACTCTCCAAAATAGGCACTCAATAACAACACTGTTATTGATAGTTTTACTAAGTATTAAATATTTTTCATCTAAACTCATATTTAATAAAGCTAGTGAGAAAGTAGAAAGTAATTTAGTTTAATTGATAACGAGAATACCAGAAATTATTAAAATTTTATGATAAATTTAACATTTTAATTGTTTTTATTGATATATATATATATATATCGATTATCTTTAAAGGGGCCTGTGCACAATATAGCATTAGACCAGGTGTATTTACGGTAATATAAATTGAAATAAAATTCACCTTAATATTTAATATATTTTTAGATTAGATGCAGCAAGTCAACATTTGAGTCTTCCTCACAAAATAATGTTATTTTTTATTTGATTCGGTTTCGTCGCTTGTAATAATTATTGTAAAAGACTTTAATCATTTTTTATTTTAGTTTATTTTCATGGTTTTCCATTCTTCTTCTTTTTTTTTTACACCATTTATAATTTTAATCTTTTTATTTTTAAAAAATACTTAAAATGACTATGAGCTATTCAAACAAGGTTAATCTTATTGAGTTCGAGTTAACACCATTAACCTTACCATATGTTTAGAAAAAAATACAGTGACCTAAAAAATTATAAAATTGTCTTATTAAGAATTTGGTTTAAATTAAAAAACAGAAAAAGAAATCCCACTTCATTAAAATAACAGCCTAAGAGAGGAAATTGAGAAGAATCAAGACATTTGTATCTCAGCAAAATTAATAATGTATGGAGGTTGGATCTAGGTTATGATCCAATAAATTTTTGTTCAAATTCTTATCAAATAAATTAAAAATAAATCACACTTACTTTTTTAAAAAATAGTTTGCATCACCTAAATTAGGATTTTGAGTCCATGTATGGACCATTATTTTTAGGTATTTTTTAAAGTATGGAACATATACTAATTTTTCTCAAAAAAATAACTATTTTTTAATTCGGTTTTCTTTGGTTAAAAAAATCAATTTGAATATGTACTATTTCTCTTGTCTCGACAAAGACGCAGTGACGTAGCGGGACAGTGCAGCTGGTCTTGTCAGCACCTCAAAGTCTATCTGATTTCTATTGTCCACCGCGGAGCTGATTCAGATTTGGGGCCCACTCAATGCATATTTTTATTATTTGCGTTTGACTATTTTAGTCTTCTTCAAATTTTTTATTATATCTTGGATTTAATTAATAAATTAAATATATTATTTTAAATAATTTTATTTATTATTTTTTAAAATAATTTATTTAATTTATAAATTGAAGAAATTTTTATATGCACTAAATCCATCACATCATCTGTGTTCTATCTAATCAATATGCTTTAGAGAAAAAAATTAGAGCATGTTTGTTTCTGTTTTGTATTTACTTATTTTTAAAACTATTTTATAAAATTTTTTTAAAAAAATTTTTTTAAAAAAATATGTTTAGATGTTATTTTAAAAAATTATATTTAAAAATAAACATAATTATATTAAAGGTGAAATTTCAATTACAACTTAAGTTCTCAAATTAAGAATAAAAGTTTTTCCAGTTTTTCAAATAAAAACTAAAAGATGTAAAAACAAAAAAAACTATATCTTGTTTTCGTTTTTTAAATTTTTAAAAAAATTATGTTTTTTTGTTTTTAGAAACAACTTTTTTTAAAAAAAAAATTACCCCAAACAAGTTGTTATGTTTTCTTGTTTTTAAAAACAAAAAATTAAAGTTTTTAAACAATAGAATCAAACACCCCTTAATGTTAAAGATAGAAATTTCATAAGGCATCAAGGACTCACAGAAAGATAATTTGAGCTTTTTAATTTGAAATAATACATATGACGTGGTGCAGCATGTGCACATAAGAATTTTCTTTATAAACTGATATATAATCTAATTATACAACTAAATACATATTTTAATTAGTGTATTTATCTTTTTTTAATCTCATAAACATACGTCAAATGACTTTTATATTAAAAATTAAAGGCGCGATAAGAGTTCCTCAAATGGGTAAAGAGTTTAGGTTAAATGTGAGGGTTTTGTTGGTGGACTCACAATCTGAAAGCATACTTTAACATTAATGTGTTTTAGAAAAACAACTTACATATAAACTTTTTTGTTAAAAGAAATGGAAAATCGAAATTGATTGGAGAATGGAACATACAACTTAAACAACCTCTAGCCTCACATCTTTCTTACATTTCATTTTATGATTAATTTCTCAAATGAAGATCCATAAGATCCTATATGCAGTACATGTTCGTCATATGCAACGAATCTTCCGAAATATATTGCCGATATAAGTAGGATTTGGTTGGCAAAAATGTGATCCATACTAAGGAGGGTCCCAATTAAATCTGATTGAATACCAAAATCCAAATTTAGGCATTCAATTTCACGAAATATCTAATAAGGTTAAGAGTCTTTATAAGAATTTCATAATGCTATTAAATGATCAAAATTAGTTAAAAAGAAAAATTCAAGGTGAACTTAGTGTATATTTGAGAAGAACTTCTTCCTAACGGTGCATGCAAGCCAAGACAAGACCATTTCAAAATCTGTAAAAACCATCTCCAAATCCATAAAAATCGCCTTGAAATCCGCAAATTCTTCTTAAATTCCGTAAACTCATTTCTCCCAACGGATTTCCAAACGCGCACCTAGTAATTCCATAATTGTGTGTCTATCCTATAAGGAAGTAATCTACATTCTAACGCTTCTCATTATTTAATAAATCGTTATTCAATATTATAATCAAATAGTGTTCTAGATGCTTTTTTCAAGATAGTGTGAGTTGATACCTTGTTTTGATGATAACAAAAACCCAAAATGTGGCAGGATTTGGAATCTGGTTTGATGATTATGAAACCATGTTAAATCTGTTAAGTGAGTTTTGAAACTCGAGTCTCAGCTTTTGTAAAATCAAGTTCTGTAACTGTATTTTAAAATTAGATATTGAAACTATAAAGTTTAGAAAAAGAAGTTATGTGACCAAGTTCAAAAACTCGAATTCTAAATTTTCAGAATTTGAAGTTCCATAACGTAAGTATAGAACTAAAGCCAAAACTTGAGTTCTAGCTTCAAGTTTTTTCATCAAGTTATAGAACTCAAGTTTCACAAGAACTAGCTTTGAAAACTAGAAGTTTCAGATTCAAGTTTCATATAACTCGAGTTCTAGATTTTCAAAACTCAAGTTTTACAACTAAGTCCTAAAACTAGAATTGAAAACTGGAAGTTTTGACTGGAAGTTTCACAGAACTCAAGTCCTGCTGTTTTCCAAACTTGAGTTTATGCTTATCAAAATTTCATTAGTTCAAAAACTTGATGTTCAAACTCGAGTCCTCATTGGAAGTTTTTTAGAACTCGAGTTCCTGTGATTCTGAACTCAAGTCTCGATGACCTTTTTAGCTAAATAGTTTTTCACGAGTTTTAGAACTCAAATCCTTATTTTTTTCAAATTTGAAGTTTCACATATTCATGAAAAAAAAAATTTGAAGTTTCACAACTGTAACTCAAAACTTGATATCAAAACTTCAAGTTTCAAATAAAAGTTTTCAAACTGACTTTCAGAACTATCATTGTAAACTTGAGTCTCAAATGAAAGTTTTTCAAAACTCGAGTCATATTTATCAGAACTAAAAGTTTCACTACTGAGCTATTAAACTCCATGTTGTAGAACTCGAGTCATGAGATGTTGAAAACTCGAGTTTTCTATTCCTTGACACAGCTTCTGACACAGCTACACTTATCGTTTACCGAAGCTTTCCTTTTTTGTGCTGGAACATTTTTGAATATTACCTGCCCTCACAAATGCCTCTGTAGCTCTTTTATTAAACAGCCAGGTCGTCTGAGAAGTGAATTCGAGCATTTATAACTTGCGCCATCGACAGTTCAACATCATTCAATGAAACATTAATGACAGTTCAACGAACGAGCAGCGATTGTAAGTAACGGGCAGAAGCTTCTTCCTAATCGATATTCAACTTCAAAGTAACGGTTAATTCACAAAGCCTCAACTATAAATGAAAAAGCCTTTGAAGATAGACAACAGAAGAATATGGAATCACTAAACTCAAAACAAAGAGTGTGAATTCAAGAAAATCTCATGACATTAGGACTCTAATTTTATACTTCTCCGAGAGCTTTAATGTTTATCTATCAACTCTTGAGAGTACATTGATTCATCCAAACTCATTGTATTTTGTTAATCTGTTATAGTGCAATTCGTAAGGGGGAGTGATTGTAAAGGTTTCTCAAATACATATGTTACAAACTTGAGTGGGTTTCATAAATGCTTGGAAAAGTTTACAGGGTTCTCAAATACCAACCGTGACAAACTTGAAATAGAATTTGCAAGTGTTTGGGTTGACCTTGTGGTTGTAATAATTTTTCAAGTACCTAGTTAAACTTGAAAGCGGATTGCAAATCTCAAAGGAGCTTTGAGGATTGGATGTAAGTCAGGAGGACCGAACTAGGATAAATTCTCATGTGCTTATCTTTCTTTTATCTTCATTAACTTAGATTGATTTTATTCTTACTCTATTCGTTTTCATACTTTGTTTTGATTAACTTGTGATTGGAGTATTTTGACAAATAGATATTTGAGAAGAAAATTTTTGAACCATAAAATTCACCCCCCTTTTGGGTGGCAGCAAGTCTAACAAAAAGGGCAATCTTTATTACGATATATAATTTGTATCCAGATATGATATATATGATGAATAGATATGCTCTGGGACGGAAGGATTCGAACCTCCAAATGGTTTCAATTTCAACCAATTAGTAGTTGATAGTCAAGGTCATATAATTAATACCTGGGCTTATATTGTTAACCAAGCTAACCTTGGTATGGAAGCTATGCACGAACGTAATGCTTATAAATCCGTATTAGTGTGAAAAGAAAAAAAAAACTCGACTCTAAGTTGTTCAATAATAGTGGCCTTGAGTTTGTGGACCCTTTGCCTTGGGATTAATCAGTTCTATTTCTCGATGGGGGTGAGGCAAGGAAAGGGATATAACTCAGCGGTATAGTGTTACCTTGATGTGATGGAAGTCATCAGTTCCAGCCTAATTATCCTTACACCCAATGTCAGTTTTTCTATATGGATAAGACATGAAACTTGTGGTCGGTAGTAAAACACCTATTTTTTCTCCTTTACGTTCAAAAACTCATATACATTAAAACCAAAATCTTACTCACAGTCCATAAGTTCATGGGTTTAAATTCTGTTAATGATGTAATAACCTTATTAATGACCCCATTTGGCTGAGCTTATTGGGAGCTCAAGTACACGTTCAACAGTGTTTTTCCATAAAACAAGATAATCTTCTTCATATATTTGTCTTGACTTACATAAAAGTATTTTTCTACCGCGTTCCCAAATTGACTCATTCAGTGGCGGAGCCAGGACCTTAAAGTAATGGAGGCAATTTTTTTATTTTCAAGCAAATGACAACAAGTTTACTAGTATAAATAATTTGAATGGGTTCAAATCTTAAATATCAATGTGTGCATAAAAATCTAATAGTTATTTACATGTAAGTTAAAAATTTCAGTAGGGGCATTTGGCCACACTAAGGACAATGTGGCTCTGCCACTGGACTCATTGGCTCCATTTGGCAACACTTCTGAGGAGCCTAAAAATCCATTCAACAGTATTTTTTCACAAAACAAGATAATCTCCTTCACATACTTACATCGACTTACGTAAAATCACTTCTCTACAGCGTTCCCAAACAGATCCATTATTGATATGTAAGTACTTCGAAGATATTACCTTTGAAGGCATATTTTAATTGTAATGAGTTCCAAACTCAATGCGCCTAATTTTTGCTGTACCCAAATTGAAAATTTCGAGGGAGAAAAAAAAACGTGTTATTCCTAAACGGTGTTTAAAATTCGGACGTATCTCGCCAAAATAAAAAAATTCTCACCTATCGGCTATCCCTCTTGAATGGTCAATATTGGTTTGGCATCCAAAAAAGAGTGAACAAAATTGAATTCGCAAACAATACTTCTGCCCGTTAAAGATTTGTGTGTTTATTCTTTTCTTTATTTCTTAAAATAAAAAATTAATCTTTTCGTTCATATAATTTTAATTTAAACATGTCAATTTTTATGATATTGATTTGATCGAAATTTAATTTTTAAAAGTTTAAGTCACGGCAACTCATTATTTATAATTTAAATTATTTAAATTTTTAGTCTCTAAATTTTAAAAAAATATAGAAAAAATTGATCAGGCGGTCTCTATAATTTCACCAAATTTTGAATAAAAATAAATTGAAAAAAATCACGTACAGTTGAACAATTTTCTAGGAAGCAAATTTTTAGTGGGAACCAATTTTTAGCGCATAATGAATAATCGATTCCCACACCCTTTTGATGGGAAATGAATTGAATGATCATAAAAATTTTAACTAATTAAAATTTAATTTACAGAAAAAAATAAAATGAGAAAATCCAACTTGTTGCATTAGAACCAAATAAAGTAGGAACTATAAAGGGGGGAAAATGATTCTTCTCCTCTTAACATTAGTATTTTTTATGTGATAAAAAATTTCAATCTAACATGGGAAAAACTTTTTAATTTAACAATACTTGAAGCCACACGTCATCTAATTTTTTAAATTTTTTTTAAAAATAAATTCCTTCTGTCTATATTTGTTCATTGCACAAAAATTCAAAACAAAACCTGCAACTTCTTGTTTAAGGTGAGAATGATATATAAAATACCACTCACATGAACTCAAATAAATATTTTCTTATTTTATCTATCCTGACATCATAGTATAAAATTTTTGGGTCAAAATTATATTTTTTACCCTTTAAATTTACCAAAAAAAATCATTTAGTCCCTTGTGTTTATTGAGTATATTTTTGATCTTCTAATATTAACATCATTAGTTTATATAGTATTACGGATAAGATGGATTAGTTATATGTTGTTATCATATGTAAGTCAAATCAAAAGTTGCCCTTGGTGGGTTGGTACCGTTTGAATTAGTGATAAGAGTTATTTTTAAATATAATTTAGTATATATAAGGTAAGTATATAATAAAAGTTTTATTTCGATTTACGTGAAAATAATGTTTCAATACCCACTCAAACAAGAGGTTTAATTATCACAAAGTCTAATAAGAATTGAATGATAAATGATAACAAGTTTCGGTGTAAGAAATCACAATAGATTTTTGATTCACACTTAAGTGAATTTATGCTTTACTTGATAATTTTTATATGTATATTTAACGTTTACAATATAAAATCATTTAAAATACTGAACATTACAGCATGAGATATGATTGATGTTATTTATAAAGTAAACAAAGAATGTGAGATATCTTTTAAAAATGTTCATTTTTTTCGTTAAAAAAGCTCTGGCAGGCCTAATGGCTTCAAGCACAACTTATATTTAAAGATCTAATGGTTCCGGGGATTCTGCAATGCACATATTTGAGTAGTGGCGGGTGATAGTAACAATGTGATAAAATTTTATAAATTTCTTTAAAAATCTATCTTAGAATAGGTGAATGAAATGTAAGATTGAATGGAGAATAATTGGCTATAAATAGGATAAAATATTTTAAAAATCACTCAAGACCGAATTTAAGGGTTTAGGACAAAAATATGTAGTCATTCGTAGTTTTATAACATTTAAAAGCGGAAAACTTGATTTAAATTTGAAATACTTGGTGACAACTTATTCTCACAATAATTTCAAGATCAAAAGTATTTTATCCTTTTTAAACTATTTAAATTTGTTTAAATTATTAATAGACTTATAAATTTCCAATTTCCAAAAGACTAAAAAGGATTTCATATGGCCTTCAAACGTCTCATCAAAAGTTTTATGTCCAAGTCAGTGGTGTTTAATCCAATGAATGGATGCCCAGTCCTGTTCATCCTATAAAATAGAATCTATACGCTTTCTTTTTCTATTTTGATAATAGAATTTGCTTCCGTGTATATCAGCTCGGAATCCGTAAACTCATTTCCCCCAATAGATTCTCAAACACAACACTTTAACTTATGTGAACATAATTTTTTAGCGCTCACACGAACAAGTATACACCTTGACGGATGTTTGAGCCTTTGAGGAAACCCTCTTGGGCCATCAAAAAAAGGGGGAAAAACCTAACCCTAACATAATTTTGATTTGAGATACCTGTTTTTTTTTTGTTGTACACTAACATCTTTGTAATGAAAGTAATTATATTTAAGATATTATTGAATATTAAATATAGACATCTTCTAACGAAAATTTGTATATTGATTTACCAACTTATGAGAAATTGATCTTTTTTTTTGCAAGACCCAAGGCCTGTGGTTTGGGGGGAGATATTTGGTTCAATTTAATGATTCCATTTGAAGCTTGTCAATAGAAATTCAAGAAGGCCTTTGTTTTTTTTGTTTAATGAATTTTAGGCAGGGGGTTGAGTTTACCCACATGTAGGGTAAAATTTCCCTTCCTCTTAGGTCATACCAATGTTGGGCAGGGCGAGCCGTCAATTATTTTCAGTCGTTTACCTAAGCACCCAGAAGCTAGGATGCATCCCCAAGCACCGCGACTGGAGCCACAACAAAGTGACCTTTCTTGGTATCGAAACCCTCTCCCTTTAATGAGAGTGTCCAATTCATTCGTCAGAACTCACGGATAATGGGTGAAGGCCTTTGTATTTGATCTTGATAAAGCAACCGTTGAAGGAAAATCACAGTAAATATTCTATCTTCATTAAGTTCAAACCAAGATGGGCTGGCCCAATTAATTTCCAAACCCATTAGATGTGTAAGGCCAATAAAAAGATCTTCTAGAAAAGGCCCATAAAATAGTGAACTCTGTCAAAAATACAAAACTTTCTTTGATCTTTTATGGTGTTATTTCTAAAAATAAAACATTTTTACAAACAATTAATTTCACTAATTTTTTAATATTTACAAACTAATTAACAATTTCACATACTATCGCCCTTTATCTATTTTTCACATACTTCCCCTCTCCGTACATATGATATACATAACTAATTAACAGATTATAAAAAAATTAGTTACTAGTTAATTCAGTTATATGGGACAATTGGCGTTGCTTTACTAAAAATACACTATTTAACAATGTTTCCGAACCGCCCTGTATAAAAAATTCCAGTATAAATATTTTTAACATAAAAATCTTATATATAAAATAAATATCTTATCCAAATTTAATATTTATGACTGAAGAAAGTATTTACACCTGCATTCAATCCTTAATAATATAAGCCTTAGTTAACATCTCTTAAGAGATTAAAAAAATTAAATAAATTGTTTAATAACATGCACATATATATATTATCAAATATTTATATGTTTTTTCACTAAAAACTAAAATACTTATATGTATCATTATATTATAAACATCAATTTATAAGTTAGGTAGATTAATTTTAAAAAATGATGAATATATCACTTTTGTGAGACAGATCTATGATCTATCCAATTCCCTTCCTCACACACCAACTAGTGATATGTTTGGTATGGTAGAATTGGGAGGTGGAATTGGAAATGGAATTCATTTCCTATGTTTGGTATGGTGGAATTGGGGGTGGAAATAGAACTCAAAATGGGTAGAAATGAATTCCATGATGTAACCTATGGAATTGATTTTTTGACCCCTCATTTTTTTCTATATTTATATCCATTTCCATCTCGTTTTCCATTTCCATCTTCATCTCCATTTCCATCAAAATCAATTTAAGCGTACCAAAGGAGCCATAGCATGATGTGGGAAAAGATGAAAGGTTACTGAAAAGAGAAGGCAGGAAGAAAAAAAATGAGAAAAGGAGGAGTGAAGCACTATGAAAACAACCAAAGAAATAACGATGAAAGAAAGATAAAGGGGAAGCATGCGAGAGTGATACAAATGCCAATATATAAGGGAACACATTCAATTTTGGAGTACCACAAGCTCAATATTCTCTCTATCTTTTTTTTACCAAATTGCTAGTAAAAATATTTATTTTCTTTTTTTAAGCATAATTATCGTCAATTAAAATTTGGAATATTAGTATATTTAATCTAACCAGGAATATTTCTCTTTACATTTTTTATCATTCATAAAATTTGAAATTACTATTTTACTTAAAAAGTATACTTCATACCGTAATTAACGTGAAAATTAGTTAACTAATTTTTGAATATTAACAATATTATTTAAATTATTTATTTATATTATATGTGTGTTGATTTTCTAAAATACATCTTTTAATCTTATGTACTAAAACTAACCTCAATGAAACCCTAGAATATGTAAAATTAATGCGATGCTTTAGAGAGAATTATAAACTTGAGAAATAAAATATATTAATATTTAATATCTATAATTTAAATAAACCCCTTTGGTGGGAGTATCATTTTTCTCCCGCCCAACCTAGTGTGTGTTGGGGAATCTGTTGGGAGAAATAAGTTTATAGATTCCAAGAAGAATTTACAGAATTTAAAAAGAATTTACGGATTTCAAGATGATTTTTATGGATTTTGAAATAGTTTTTACGGATTTTTAAATAATTTTGTTTTAACTTGTATGCACCGTTGGGAATAAAGAATTCCCAAATAAGCACTTAATTATCAGACTTTCTATTTTTTTATTTGTTCTGTTTTGCATTTTGTGTCTTATGGTCTCTTAGAAACTTTTCCCCGCTGATCATGCTTCGTTTTCTCTAATTTTTTCCGATAAATAGTCTCTCCATTAAAATAAACACATATAAAATAAAGTTATGTCATTTAAAGTTTTTATCTTTCCATCGATAAACTTTCACTAAGGTTTCTTAATTCAGACGTTTGTTAGTTTAATTCACTCTTTTTACTGTACCAAATGCCACAATTTTAACCTGTCTTTTGAATGACCATACGAAAGTTTATAGGAAAAATAAGAGTGAAGAACCTAAATAAAATAATTTTTTTGGAGGAGGAGGACCTTTAAAAATTGTAATTACTTAAAATGATTAAATTCAAAAATATTAAAATTACCCTAATAAAATTTCCTACATTTCATCGTACATTCTCTTGCACATTCTATTCTTAAAAATGATAAAAAAAATTAAAATTACACTAAATTAAATGAAATCTTCCTCAATTTTGAAAATATTACATTCAGTTTTGTGAATGTTATAATTTATTTTTTGAAATCGTCACAAACTTTAACTTGAAATAAAAATTATATCATTTTTAATAAAACTGAACATATTTTATATATTTATCATAAGGGTTAAAAATTTCTATATATATCTAGATAAAAATAAAATTTACATATTTTAAACAAGTACCATACTTAGGTCAAATTCCTTGTATATCTCAAGTTCTCCCATCATTTATGGACATGTATCTTGATTTTGAATATCATCATTTAACTTTAGATAAGGAATTTTGAAATATTATCTAACTTTAAATAGAACACATGTCCTTATATGATTAAAGAACTTGATGTAATAGATATAAAGAATTTGACAAGTTTTCTCCTTTAAACAAGTCAAAGAAAATTTTAACTTAATTAAATATGTTACATACAATTGAAGAATAATTGATCTTTTATATACTTTTGGTAATAAATCTTCTATAGGTTGAATTTTTTTCAACAACTTTCCTTAATTAAAATAAAACTACTACTACAGCAAATATAATTTTTTTAAAAACGGTGTAATTATGGCAACTTCGTTAATTTGACTCAAACCTCAGTTATAAAATTGGAGAGAACAAGTGGGTATTACATAAAAAGAGAAACGAAGATTTGGATTAATTTAATATAGTTTCTAAAATTGTATTTTTATAAAAATTGCGTTCACTTTTGAACTTTTCAAAGTTTAATTATACTGAATACTCTCGACAAAAAAACTTTTTGTTAAAATTGTACATTAACTATTAAATGTAAGTTGCATACAATTGAAGAAGAATTATACTCATTCAAAGATAAGAATCCGTATATATTTTTGGATAATAAATTTTGTAACGGAGGGTTTTTTTTAATAACTTTTCCCAATTAAAATAAAACTTTGTTATTAAAATGAATGGGAGGAGAATATAAGGAACAAGGGATTCCAGCAAAAGGGGGTGCAAACTGTAAAACAAAGAAAGCTAGCATGATAAAAAATAATAAAAAAATTAAATCAAAGTAAAAGCACAACAACAGCAACATGATTGAAATTTGGGGGATCCAACGTTTGAAAACTGGATTTTTCTGTTCAACGCCCTTTTGCCTCTCCTCCCTTTTCAAATCTCCAACGTCTCCCACAGTGTTAATTACCACCTTGCGTTCCATCTTACTTTTCCGTTGTGGGACCCTCCAACTGCAACATAGATATCCATCAATAATCAATTCTTTAACTCAAAAGAGGGAAGATAATTAATCTAAGAGGTAATTAAAATAATAAAATGTTTGCTTAAATCTTGAATGTAAAGTTTCAATTTATTTTGTCTCCCAATTCATAATTTTTCCATAATTTTCTTTATTTGATTGATGAGAGCTTTTTTAATTAAATTAGCAGCTAGTTTTCAATCCAAATGATTGGTTTGTTTGATACGCTGAAATTAATTTTGGTGAAAATGGAAATGAAGATGAAAATAGAAATAAGGATGGAAATGGATATAAACATAGAAAAAAATAAGAGGTTAAAAAATCAATTCCATGGAATTAAATACAATTCCATGGGTTACATCATGGAATTCATTTCTATTCATTTTGAATTCCATTTCCACCCCCAATTCCACCATACCAAACATAGGAAATGAATTCCATTTCCAATTCTATCTCCCAATTCCACCATACTAAACATAGCATAAATTGAGTAGTTTAAGAAAGCTAGTGCCAATTTTTTTTATAAATATCTGATTTTTTTAAATATATGTAAGTTAACTATTTTGTTCCAATATTTAGTCCGCGGTGACATGTGAGGGTAACAAACAGTTAATCTAGTCTATAATCATTTACCACCTCAAACAATAAATGCCTCGTTTGGTACATTGGAATTGATTTTGATGGAAATGGAAATGGATATGGAGATGGAAATGGAGATGGAAATGGAGATGGATTTGGAGTTTAAAAGCACGTTTGGTATGTCTTGGAAATGAAGGAAGATTTTCATGTAAAAGTACCAAAATGCCCTTACCATTAAAATTGCTACTGTGCTCTTTAAAATCAATTCCAGTGCTCATCTCGTCGTTCATCATCCATCATCGTCTTTGTCGCCACTGTGCTCATCAGATGTC
>JANTPZ010010371.1:0-19338 GCA_025593235.1 Vachellia pachyceras | reverse complement strand
GCTCATTATATTCAATAAAACACTAAAAACACATTGAGATAACCTTATAAAAAGATAAAGAAAGCTAAGCTTAATAACCTCGACTGCATTACCTTAATAGATTGCAGTTCTGGGGATCTAGCAAGTAAAGACCTTATATACAGGATTCTAACACGAGAAACAGGCATTGTATCCATCACTCGCTTTGGTTCCATTTTTCGAATAAAAGAGAAAACAGCATCTCTAATCTCAGCAAGTATCTCATGCTCTCTGGACGCACCAGCTTTAATCACAGCAGCTAGAACCTGCAAATATTATAAAGGATGCTAAGAAAATTTATCTAGCCCGAAACAGAGATTATTGTGCTGCAAAAGGTTGGAATTTCTCTTGCCACTTTAAGAATTTGAGATTTGAGATGTAGAGTAACAATCAACACTATTGAAAGAGAAACATCAGAACATTCTAATAAATTAAGCTTCCGTTAATTTTTAAATTGAATTAGGATGCATCACCAAAGGCCCATACCAAAGTCAAACTTTATGAACCTCAAAACATTTTTTTCTTCATCTTAGTCATTACTTCATAAAGCAAATACCATTAAGGAAGAGGTAAAAGGGTCTGAACATTTTACAATGCTGTTTAGTTTTTTTACTGAAATAGACTTGCAACCCAAAATAATAACTTCAACACAAAAATGGAAAGGACAAAAAAATCATAACAAATCTTATGGCAAAACTCTTCTGCAAGTTGAAACATGAATAAATGAACATGCATACCAGCATCAAAAGCTTGTTTGCACCATCAGAAATGGCAGCAGGGCCTTCATCTTGATCTGGATCAAAGTCATTCAGGGCAGCAGTAAGATATTCACCTGCAGGGGTAGTCTTAACTTTTTCAGAGCCAGATTTAACCAAGGCAACAGTGTCATCATTTTTATCAGTAGCCACAGGTGAAGGAAGGGCATCCATTGAACGAGCTCTTGTATTATTGGTGTCACTCCTGTTTCAAACCAGTTAGAAGAAAGTTAATAACACGCTTATAATGAAACAGGAGAACATACCATAAGTATAATAGCTCATACCTCCCTGCAACTTGAGGTTGAGCATTAGTTGTTCCTGTAGATGACGGGCTTGAAAGCTGAAAACAAAGTGTCAATTAAGACTCAGAAGTCAGAATTCAGTAGCGCTACATGTATAGACAGCTCAGAAACATTACTGTCAATACAAGTTAATTGCCATTGTATGCATTGATACATGGCACATTGCTCAATCATTAATTGCTAAATGCTAATATATGCCACCATACGGAATATGTAGCTCATTGACGAAAGAATTATGACGGCACAAGGGCTATGAATATATTGGGTATTTACCAAACAGAGACGAAAAGACTGACAAAAGATCATATATGTTCAATTTGTAACATAGATGACACAAGGGATGAATGCTTCTATTCTGTAACGAATTGAAATTTGCCTACCTGAGGGGACACAGCCAACGATGCTTTCTCAGTCAACCTATCAAACAACTTCTCATTTTCTTCATGCAACCTCTGAAAAACAGAAAATTAAGCTTCTAGCCAGAATATGATGCAATTGAAGAAAGCAAAAAACTTCATGATTTTTCTCAATAAAAACGTCAATAATTAATGAATGTTACAGAAAATTATTTAAAACTCAGGGTGTGGCAAAATTAATCAATGGAAGATGAAAACCGAACTATCAAGCTGAGATGTCTGGGTTGCAGTTCCAGTTGTCCCCACCCCAGCCCCTAATAATTGAATCAATCCATGATCTCCTCCCATTCATTTTGCTGATATTTGTTTGAGCTTTAAATGCCAAGAAGTGCTTAAATATGCTCCTATATGCTCAACTATTTGTACTGATAAGATATAGTGTTATAACCAGTTATGCCTTCTTATTTAGTAATATGACTGGTTAAAGCTTTAAACCTCAGATCCCTTTCAACACTACCTAAAACCTTTGACTGTTATAGTTTTAGTTAGCAACCAAAGACAAAATGAAGATCAACCAAGTCGACGCAATAACCAAACATTCATAACAGGCAACAAATGAGAGACCAGTACAGCAACAATAGGCATTAAATCACAAATTATAGCAGACCTCAATTAGAGCATCTCGTTTCTTGAGTTCCTCCTCCAGCTTCTTGGTTATTGCAGAAGAATCCAAGCCATCTCTGGAATTGGATAGAGCTACAGAATTTGGCTTGGAGTCAAATGTTGAACTAGGTCCATTGGATTTAATAGCTTCATTGAGTTGCGTTTCAAGAGTCTTGATTTTAGCCTGTAACAGCGAAGACTTTGATAAGCAGCCAAGCACATAGGGAAAAGAATATCCTTTCTAAAGTTTCAATTAAATTTATTGAAACCATATTAAAAAATAACCCAGCAATAGAAAGAAATGATCATGTTGAAACTTTCAATTGATGAGAAAAATAAGTTAAAGAATGTCCAATGCTCCACCTTGTGGCAGAGACAATGCTCCTGCAGTTGTGTTAGAAATACCACACAAATGTATTAATAAGTATTTGATCTCAAGTCCAATAAATTCAGAAATGAAAACCCTATCCTATAATAAAAAGTGATCTCCACGTCAATTAAAAAAATAAAATTATACAGAGCAAAGCATAAAAACATCTAAAACTTAGATTTTTGCTGTTTCACTATTCTGTACTTGGTATCTGAGTCATAATCATCCAGCTCAAAAAGAATACAACCCTTCTGGCAGTTTAGTACTTTTCAACTTCACATCGAAAAACAGATGTGCTCCTTAAACATGACAGAAACTGGACTGGAAAGTTAAAAGACTTCTAAATTGAGATGGCATCATACAACTAAAAATGTGACAGACCTGTAAACTTTGGATGGTTGAATCTTGCTTTTGTATATGCAATTTCTGTTCTTGCTCTAACTGATGTAGTTGAGCCACTTGATCTCTAAGCTGAGCATTTTGTTCCTTTTCTATCTTATGCTTATCCACTAACATATTATGGTCTGCCTGCAGCGAACAAGAGCAGAAACATAGCTTACTGACAGGCCTCAACTAAGCAGAAATACAATGTCAAGAGTTACCACCGCTGACAGAACAGAAATTGGCAGATACTGCAGAACACAATATCTAAATCTCCCAAAACAGTGTAATTAAGATATCAATCCTTTCAGATGATAGAGAAGATTGGACAAAAGAATTTAACATTCTCCATTCTTCATAAAGTGGAACATTAAGAAATAGCAAGAAAATCCAGCAAACTTGGTATTCCATCATGCCATTGAAAGGACTAAAGGACGTGTTAGTCCTTGAGAGAGTTCCAAATACGGGAAATTTTCCTCATTAAAGTTTGAGTTTACAAATAAATTCAATACCACCTCTCAACCCATAAGATCCGTGGATCCCTCCTACTTATATGCCTCTTCAATCCAATTCTATCAAAAATGAAATTTTATCTTACTCTTTCCTCACACTTGACCCCAACTATCTTTTTCTCAGTTGTAAGTTGATCACATAATCACACAAACATGTTCTTTTTCTCTTCCATCAATGGCAACCCACTCATAAGAGTCCACCTTCTCAATATGGCTGCACCTAACTACTAAGCCCTCCAAATGGGTGCAAATGCTGGCTTCAACCCACTTGAGTCACATACTGCATACTTGTGTCAATCAAACCATCAGCTCTAATACCATTAGAAAAGGTTCAAACACCAAAGAGAACTATTGAGTCTTTTTTTTCCAAATGGACTTATAAGAGAAAGTACATAATTGAGTTTGACACCAAATATTTATACTTCCAGAATTCTATTTGATGCGATCTTTTTTCCCTCTCTTTACACAAGCTTGACCCCAATAAGTTATATTGTTGCACTTATGATACTTCCTCATTCATGCAATGATGCAAAAATGTTGAAACACAGCACCCAACTTGGGACAAATTACACCAGAAAATGCCACAAGTTGCACTTTATCCATTAGTTAATTTAAGTGTTCCGAGATTTTGCAGAAAGAAAAGGCGCACTCTACTAAAGGAATTAACATTATCTGTGGAATCCATAAGCAGAGAATTCCATCATCAAATCACTAAAAATAACTTGTAACTTGGTAAAATTGAAAACCCATGCTAAACTCCATTAGATTACAAGACCTTTAAATCTGTCTGCAAGACAGAAGAAGCTTTCCACGCCTTCTGTACTTCATTGAAGAGTAAGACACACTGATCATTAGCTTCTTTCAGTGCGTGTTTGAGTCCTGAAACCTGTTGTTTTAGATCAAGGACTTTATTTTCCTTCTCATGCAACTCCTTCCGTGCATCATTTGCCTGCAAGAACCATAAAAATCAAATTTCAGCAGATAAACAGCAAATTTGTGGGAAAATCTGTATTACAATCACCATCATATACCTCACCAAGAATAACTCGTAAAATGTTTTTCTTTATCGGCCAAAACAGCTTCTGAATGAAAACAATTAAACTTACTTTCTGGAAGTATATACAATAGGGAAATATAATGAACTCCAAGTAGGTCCTAAATTACTCTTCTCCTCATATAAATTAAACTAAGTAGCAAGCCTATGCCAAACCAAAATTCTTTCCTCATATCATTTCTAAGAGGCAATTGTTAATAAGTCATAACTTCCTCCATTTCAATTGATTGTTAATTTGAAGTTTTTGTTTTCTTTCAAAATGACTGTCAGCTTGAAATACAGCATTAATAGTCAGATATTACTATAGTCTAGGCCTCTAGGGTATATTAAATTTCTTAATCCTAGTCCATAATTTCAAAGCAAATTATTTTGAAACGGATAGAGTATGCTAAACTGCTTTCCGTGAAAGCCAAAGGGATGAGAGTAATCTACTTGTTAAAACTTCAAAATAAATAGATGCAAATACAGATATTTCTATCACTGGCTGATGAAAGTGATCAGGTACTTATAATCTAGGCCAAAAAGTAGAGCATGGAATCATTTGCACAGAAGGAAGCAGGCCGTAGAATTACTTACAATATCTCTCCACTTCTTAATTGTATCTCGATTTCCTAGGCTTAATACAGAATTTCGAGCTCTGGCCGAGAAATTGAGAGATGATAATGTCTCAGGCAAATTTTTAACATTTGGACAGACATTTACTATCATCAGATTTTTTGAACTCCCACCTACAAAAAAAGAATAGACCATTCGTGCAGAACATTCACAATAGTTAAACTTTCAAGATGTGAGAAGTTCACCTTACGTTAACCAGAATGGGGCTCAAAAAAAGGAGGTGCATTCAAATTATGGATAGATGCAAATTCCATGTCACTACTCAGGTATTTTATGGCTGATCTTATCCAAGAGAGACCATCTATATCTAAAAGCAGCAGCTAAAAAATTTAGTGTCAACTTAAGCTTTGGGGATATTTAGCTCCTCAACTTATATATGCTGCGTGCTTCTACTCATTGGTTTCCTATGCCTACCTACATCCTTATCCCTTGTAAAAATGTTCTCATTTGCCCAAGGATGAGTGATAAAAGCAATAATCTCTCTTGAGCAGTAGTCGGCTATAAACTCTTCCACACAGGACTTGGTCTTTAATTGAAATTTAAGTAGTACAACGGTCCCACAAGGAAAAATGCTTAAAAAGCATTAATTTTGAATCAAAAGTAACAGTTCAATGATTCAATAAGCATAAATGGAAAGGAATTAGAACAAATGAAAAATGCAGTTGCCAGATGCATTTCCATATTAGCTTAGAGATTCACAACATTGTGAAATCAAAAGCTCATGAGGCAGAGCATCTAATGTTTTAAAAGCTTATAAACATCTTAACAAGCAAAGAAAGTTTTCTTTTACCTCTACATCAAGAAATAATTCTCATAAATATTGTCTACTAATACCAAAACGACGTGACCATAAGTTCATAAACAGAGTCAGTGAAGGAAAAATTGTTACCAATTGAATCCATAAGCAGTTTTGTTAGCACTGAATTCTCATAAGGAACAACATCCTTCTTTGAGGTCAAAGAGCACAAAACATCTCCCAACCTGCAAAAACATGCAACAAGAAGATAGATAAAAAAATTTCCATTTTATTTTCACTCAACTTGTCAATCACTTCAATATGAATGGAAAAGGGAATTACGTAAATTTAACAAGAAAATGAGCAGAGTGAGGCAGGAATGGGTTTGAGTTTTTGCGGATATTAAGTATAATTTGCCTAACAAGGATGAGGGAAAGACAAGCCTGAAATAGGTTATAGGAGACCAACACCAACTATCTAAAATTCTGATCGCCAAGTGAACTTAAAGACATCAAGAGACTGGTTGCTATGTTTTTAGGATCGTATGATTATCTGTGATTATTTTCTACAACTATTTTATATATCCGTTTTTTAGGATTAATTAGTTTTCCCTGATTTCACTCATGTAATATGGCTAGATTTGATATTCAAGCTCTTGTATATATCTCCTTTACACCATAATGAAATATATATGATTCAGAGTGCTCAGAGTCACAGCCTAACCTAGCAACATGCACACCAAGAAATGAATTCTGATAAGGCATGTCAAGAATACTAGAAGAAGAATAATTGAGTGCTATGACACCAAGTCACATGATCAAACCGGACATATAACTGATTAACCTTCAAGCAGAGAAGGGATATAATAGATGAAGGGAAAACAACATACGCTGACAGTGACTTCATAACATGCAGCAAATCTGTCACACGCTCCCCACTATCATCTTCTGTTATTAGACCTTCACTTCCAGCCAAGTCAACCAGAGAAAGTTTGCTATATGAGCTTTCACCGGTGATCAAATGCTCATAAAATATGTGTATTGTGACAATCCTAACAAGGCAACAAACAAAATCCAGAGAGCTGAATTAGCAAAAGCACTCACTTACAAAATTTTTTAGGTAAATAAAAAATACACACAACCAGATATCAATGTCGCAATTAATTACTATGTCTTGTCACACAAGTAATCTTGTTTACAGAATAAACCAGTGATAGCTATAGAAAAAATGCTGACTCAAACAAGTGAAAATCCAGTCTTCATTTAAGCTTTATAACCACAAATCATTTCTTACCAATGTTTTTTTGTTAATTTGATGCTTCCTATCAGTACTAAGTCATGCAATGTAAAATTTCCAAAATTCCCTCCAGCGTAATAGATTGCATCCTAAAACTAAATAATTAAAACAATCCTTTGTGCATTAATCTCTCCAATCATTTTAAGCTAGCCGTGGTCAAGAAGTTAGGAGGCAGTACACAAAAATCCATGCAAGATTTGTTTTAGGGGGTGGAAGTGTGCTATTAGTACAAGTTTATCATACAGTGGAAAACAGCCAAAAGGAAAAGGCCACAACAAAATATATGCATAACGTTAACATGGAATTTAGACCATACAAATGCGAGACATTAATCTTCAACAAATCATTTCCTCGCTTCAGAAATGCATTTTTCAAAACCCTAGAAAAGTCAATAGGGGTTTCAACTTTTTCTTGCACCAATTCCACAAAATACTCTGGCGATCCTAAAGTGAATTTGGGTATGCTTTCTCCCGACTCCAAAAGTAGATCCTTTGTCTGCATTTACATTAAAGGGGACCGGTAAGAGAGGTATCGACCAACATTCCTAACCAATAAAAAAACAGCAATCAAAACAATAGACGCAACCAAAAGGATGTACATTGTATATGGCAAGAGAAATAAACCTGTTCATTATAAAGGTCAAAAACTGTAACAGAGAACTCATATTGAGAAGTAGAAGTTGAATCTGAATTGGCCAAATCAAACAATTCTTCAAAACAACGAGCATATAAACCTCGATCATAGCTTGGCCCCTCCTAAGAAAAACGAATGATCACCCAAGAAGCAATTCATTAGGCCGAAAATTCATTGAATTGAGAAGCAAGAGACAATAAAAAATGGTCCACACAGGAAAAGCATATGAAATTAGAATGACTAAATGGATATTAAATTTCAGACCCCCGCTCTGCTCTTTTTTTCTCTAGAAAGGAAGGGGTGGTGATCTGCACATACATGCGCAAAAAAAAGTTTAAGAGAGAGAAATCAACCATAGTGTGTGTTTTTCCAGAATATGTCTGCCCATATGCAAATATGGAGACATTGTATCCATCCAGAGCTGACTGCACCAGTGGCTGAACATCATTAAACAATTCAGCTACAAAAAATAATAAAAAAGGTTATACATGCAAAATATTATATCATTGCCCAAATTTAATCATGCAAAACCAAACAATGTTACCTTGTCCAACGTGAGGTCCATAAACACGATCAAATTCAAAATCTTTCTTGGAGTTGGACAATGATTCATCACCAGTGTTTACACGAATGGTATATTCATCTGGGAATTCAACAACTGAGGGACCTTCATCTTCAAATAATGGTCTTGCGCGGCAGTATACCCGGATGTTTCCTGCAAATAATAATATGATAGGATCCAAGATAGATAGAAAGAAAGAAGAAAGAAAACTATTTATTAAAATATGGAATTAGAATCAAACATTACAAGCTAATAAAGATGAAAGGAAAATCTCTATTAGAATATGAGCAAGGATATTACATACCACAGATAAATCTAAGGAAAATCTCCCAAAATTACAATAAATCTCCAAATCTACTCTGCCTATCTATACTAGCTTTTGTCTTATTTATAATATAAAAAACTATAAATAATAATAAATAAATCAAAAAATAACCTACTAGATTCTAAACAACATTGACTCAATAATACACAAGTCTTAACTGAGATATTTAAAAATAATACCTCTTTATTATTTATAACGAACTTGTTTTAGTTGCTAGATATATGTTATCAGCTCAGCAAAACATTAGCATCAGAATATTCTTAGAAAAGCCAGAAAATCATGAATTTAACAAGCTTAAGTTCTAAATTCTCTATGACCCAGAGGCAGATGCAGCAATCATATTTTATGAGTATAATTACAGTGCATGCATATGAAGGGATATTTAAACAAATGTTAAGTTATTAAATTATCAATATCAATATAAATTATAAATATAAAATCTATATAAACCAGACTATTCATAAGTCCTGAACTGCGCAGCTCCTCTAAAGTTCGTTCAATCTTTATCCACATTTTATTGGGCCCCATACAACTCTATGATATTTCTACATTTTCAGCACAGTTTAAATGTTAGTAAAATAAATGCAATCTTAACAACAACTTATTATCTATCCTGTACAGTCAAGGGGGAATATCCAGCTACTTTTATAATATTAGTTCAGAACATATATTGTAATAGACTAGTTTTAGACGTGGCAATGAAATCATTATTTTCCTAAGATTTGGTACCTTGCAATTGCAAGTGTAAGAGGATCAGAAAAACAAATAACTAATGTTTATTAAGAATCAGATTAAATTAGTAAGATAACTAACTGGATTTAGTGTTGGCATGCAAGACACCCATGGATTTAGACAAAAAAGGAAATTTCTCTTTCTCCATAGTTGCAATGTTAAAAGTCTATCAGATGTTTTCTAATTTTGGTCCACATCCTTTTTTTGAGTAAAAGGCCACATCCTTGTTCACTAATAATTGGCAATGGGGTAGTTTCAAATTTATAGAGGCAATAACACCATCTCCACACTATGCCCACATGGTAGATCCAAATTTATATCATACGATGCGTGCAAAGTATCTCTGAAGAAAAGTGGATATACAAACAACCATTAATTAATATCAACTGTTAATAATACATGAAGAACAATTACCTTTAGATGTCAATAAGTCATTGAACAATCTCCTCTTCTCGTTGATAATTGGCAATATTCTGGCTTCAGTTTCAAGGGCAGCTTGATCTAGTATCATAGAGGCCGCAAAAAAATTAAAAATTTAATAACAGAAAACCAACAGTGAAATAAATACACCAGCAATAATACTATTAAACCAGCACAGGCAAATCTAGGCACACTTGATTGATTTGCGCAATTGTAAGAAACTAAAAAATCTCGAACATAAATATGCTATATTTCTTATTGTTGAACAGTCATAGTGTATGTATACTATATCTCAAAGACAAATTAGTTTCTTACCCAACTTACGAGTTTTGTCCGCAAGAACACCAAGATATCGGGTAACACGGTCAAGTTTTGCGTTTGCATATTCTTGAAGTTCACTCGCCTCTTGTCTTAGCTGCAGGTAGTCTTCTCTAGCTAGCTATGCAAAATAACACATGTATTTGTTTTAACAGCAGTCTAAATTTAAGAACTGAGTGGTTCATACTTCATAAAAGATTCACTAGTACACAACATGCATTTTAAAAAAATAATGTTAAAATTACTTATAACAATGTTGAAGAAATTTAAAGAGTGAAGACATTTCACGTGTCTTCATTCTCTAGTCATCTTTAACGCAGTACGTGAGTACAAGCCATAGAAGAGACTTCTGATAATGTACCTCTATTTTCTAATCCAAAAATAGCGAATCATAACAATGACAACAATCCACACTCTATGTAAAAGATTATTTCGTCCTAATAAGCAATAATGCACCTTCATAATCTCCAAAATAGCACTTGGTTGGCTCATAGGTTGTATTTTCCTAACATCCTGATCGATTACATTGATCTAATAGCCACCCACAAGCATCTGGGTCTAAATTCTTCACATTGAAACTGAAAGACCACCCTCAATGTGTTCTTCTCATCATCACACACAATCCTTCAAACATTCCAACCATCACAAGACGTTCAATCAATCACAATAGGGAGTTTGAACCTTAATTGATGTCAGCAATAGAATAAAGTACGCCAAATCTTCAATTAATCAAACTGATCATTTCATAAGATGTTTCAATCTCTTAACTTGACCAGGAACCCTATGGAGCTTTGGATAACATGACATATATGAATAGGCTCTAAACAGCCTCAGCATGAGTCAGATGGTCTTGCATATAGAGTATAACCTGCATCCTACGTTTCCATTTAACATAGGAAATTGCTGGTGAAATGTAAACATGAGCTTCATTAGCACTGTCACATGCACCTTAAAGTCAAAGCAACATGATGCACCTAATAGCAAAAGAAATCAATTGATTTTCTGTAATCCCAACAAATGTTAACTGAATCTGATATCCTCGAGCAATTGCTGCCTGATAGAAGATAGCACCTAAAATTGAATCCACGTGCTCTAATAACAGTTGAAATAAGGATTCTGCGCGAATTGAAGACAACAAAAACTTTTTCTTTCAGTCTTCTGTATAGAAAAAGAGGCAAATTCCGCACTTCTGTATCCTGCTGCTCGGTAAGCAAACTTAAAGCTTAAAACCGGAAGCGGCCACTTCCCAGAATTATGCAAAATGCTATCTCGCTATAATGTTTTTTGTGGAAAACCAAATATTAACCGCATTACAATGGACAGAATGAAAGGCGACTTCATGATTCAAACTAGTTCAGACTTCAGATTATACAGTCCAAATTCCACAACAGTCTAGTGACATTTGCCAAAACGTGGTTAGACTCCAAAATTCCAAGACATACTTAAAGATGCTCTCGTCATCATCGTCACTGATAATCACCACTTCTCAGGAATAAATACATTGCCATGAACAAGACTAGCATAGAGTGGACGCTGAAACTCTCAGGAGAAAAAGCTGAAAACCAAAATTCATCAAGCAGATTGGAAGGGAAAGGAGAAGAAGCAGCAGTAGCAGCAAAGATGGAATGAAAACCATTACCCTAACTTTGTCCCCCAATCGGTGAAGCTTGGAGGCCATGGAGTGTTTAGACATCTCTGAATGCGGCAGAACCGAGGAGGTGGAGATGGAATACCTCCTTCCCACTGGTGCAACGGGCTTCTGATCGTGTTGCTCAAATGAAGACGAGGAAGACGAAGTTGGAGACTTCCATGGGTCGAACCCACTCACCTCCCAGTTCCATTTGTTCCTCTGTTCCGCCATTGTTTTGCTGCAAAGCCCTCAATCTGCTCCCGGATTTCCTCAGGATTTGAAACTTGAATGCAAGCAAGAAGAACATCAAATTTCGCCCCAAAAAAAAAAAAAAAAACTAGACCATCTTGCAAATTCAAATGAAGAAGGAGAACAGTACCCTCAATTGGAGAGCTTTATTTTTGCCATAATTGTTAATCACTGGACTAAACCAGTGATGTCCTTCACGTTTTGCGCCATAAATGTTTGACAAATTTTTACACGTATTTGATTATTAAAAAACTCATCAGTAAAAATATACTGTAATTCGTATATTTAAATCATTCAAATTATTTAATTAATTATTAACCATTGATTAATACAGTAATTATTAACTAAGAGGGCTCTTCAGATTTTACATACAAGAGCCAAGCACATTTAGATTTGATTAAATATAGTAAATATGGTATTTTATTAAAACAACATACAACTACGATAGAGCAATTAACCGGTTAATTCATTATTTGGACCTGCGAATGGAAATGTTCCATCCCCGTTAGGTTTGTGTCCAAACTTATACGGTGTCGTTTTTAAATACGGCATCCTTGGGCCTCTGTGGGTCACAAATTATTGTGCGCTTCTTGTTCGTTCACATTTCGCCCTCGGGTATTTATGAAGGTTTTCAGTGTTGGTTTTGGATTGGAGTTAAAGTTCAGAGATAAGGCACAAAGGAACCATGCCAGCGTGTGGCCTGGAGAGTTCCTTGCGTGCTTCAGCTCCACGTTCAATTTTGCTCCGAATTGTATCAAAGCATACTTGCGAAGAATGCGTCAGTAGAAATTAAGATAAAGTTCTTTTTACGTATTTGTACTGTAGTCCATAAATCAGGATAAAAAATAGTTTTAAATAGCATTTATATAATGCAATAAAAGATACTACTATTGCCGACAGATGTTGGGTGTAATAGAAAGAACTAGTCTCTCACAACAATGTAGCGAAACAACTTCTGAATACTCACAAAAAAAATGTATCCATATTTAATGCTTAATAATACCTTATAAATATTAAATCAATGCCTATCTTTAATAATAAGAAAAAGATATTACTGTTTGGCGAATTATGTCAAAGCTATGTGAAAAAGACATGTGTCCAAATTTAATATCTGATAGTCCTTTGTGAGCCATGGTTGCAGGGAAACCTGCAACTAAGCGATCGTAATTATAGTGTATGTTTGGAAACTCCATTGGGAGAAATAAATTTACAGATTTTTAGATGGTTTTGCGGATTTCAATATAGTTTTTATGGATTTCTAAGTGTGTGTTTGGGAACTCCGTTGGGAGAATGGATTTTACAGATTCCGAGGCATTTTGTGGATTTCGAAATGGTTTTACGGATTTTAAGATGGTTTTTATGGATTTCGAAGTGGTTTTTATAGATTTCAAGATGGTTTTGTCTCGACTTACGTGCACCGTTTTGGCAACGATGTTGCCAAACAAGCACTAAATAGTTTTTAAAGATTTTGAGATGAAATTGTCTCGATTTACGTGTTCCGTTGAGGAAACGAAATTCCCAAACAAGCATAATCTCCTCTGGACCGTTATGTTTGGAATCATGTGTTGGAAACTTTGAGACGTGAGAATTCTGACATTTGTTTAAGTGCATGTTTGGGAAATATTTCTCTCAACGTACACGTAAGTTAAGATAAAAAATCTTGAAATTTGTAAAATATCTTAAAATTCGTAAATTCTTTTTGAAATATATAAACTCCTCGTTGCCCACGGATTCTTCGATACAAATTAAGAAGATCCTAGGGCCACATCGTCTGATCAATGAAGTTATCGCTCTGTGTCACCACACTCTACTGGCTACATATTTTTTAGCAAAACTGAATCCACCGTGAGATGTTTAATTTCTTTTACCGTCTTGTTCTTACGATTCATCCCACGTAGTAAGCAGTCCACGCCTGTCTTACAATTTCGATTATCAATAAATTCCTTTCCACTCAAGAAAAAAGAGAGGCGTGTTGATCAAACCAGAGATGGGAACATTCTCGAGTATTCCCAACTTTTTTTTAATCCCATTTTCTTCAATTTCACGTTCAGTGATTATGACACTCGCTTTATTAAACCATATTATTGTGTTTATTTGAAAAAATTTATTTCCTTCTTGAAATCTGTAAAATCATCCCGATATCCATAAAACCATTTAAAAATTTATAAACTCATTTTTCTTACCAAAGATTTCCAAATATATACAGTAACGTGGGCAACTGGATAACCAGGGACAAAGCCGGCCAGCTAACTTGCCCAACTTTGATCCACAAATACCTGTAGCAGCTAATTTACCCAACTTTGGTCGACAAGCACCCATGCAACACACTTATATTTAAGGGTTATATTAACTTTTGGTCTTTATAATTTTTTTATTTAGGTTTTGATCCTGAATTTTAAAATTTTGTTATATTTGGGTTTTGGTCCTTATTATATTTGATTAACGTAATAATGTCACAAACTGAAATAAAATCACTGTAGAACGGGGAAAGGAAGAGGAAAAGAAGGGCCGTCCTATGCGGGAAGCGAGGGAGGAAAAGGATGGCCTCAAGTACATGGGTAATTACCTATCATCCATAGGTTCAACTGATGAAGGTATTGAATACTCTCGCCAAAAGGAAGGTCATTTTGCTGTGGCTCCAGTCGCAGCGCTTGGGGAGACATCCTAACTCATGGGTGCTTAGATAACGCCTGAAGGTAATTGACGGTTCATCCTACCCAACATTGGTATGATCTAAGATCAATAGAGATTTCACTCTGACCTTGACTGGGTGAGTCCAACCTCTGCCTAAGATTTGTGGTAAAAAAAAAGTCGAAGGGTAACTAGAAAGAGCGTTGAGAAGCAAAACAGTGAAAGAATGGACCCTACTTCCTAAACGGTACCCACTTTCCTCTTTTATCACATCCCACCCAGTACTATGCGTCCTGACATAAACACGACCATTGCTTCTGGCTGTCATCGCCAGTCACCATGGGGAACCAGCAAAGCAAAGCAAAGCAGAGTCACTCACTTGATTGGCCTCTTCGCTGCCAAATGTGCCAATCCAATCCCTTTATATTTGCTTATTAGAACCAACACCGTCAAATCCGATCTGACCTCTTGGCTTTTTGTTTAACCTATGCACCCCCAATTGGGTGTTCACTGTTCTCTCCCACGCACCAACTTCACTTCCCTCCTTCTGGGTATTCTCCCTTAGTTGTGCACAGAACCAAAGTCGCAGTCTCCGTCCTATATTGCATATGGTATACTTGGAGTATTTAAGAAAGCTTCTCAACACCTTTAAAATAAGTTTAATAGTGTTTTTTATAAAATAAGATAATTTTTGTCACACATTTATCTCATAAATGGTAAAAGTATTTTCCCACCACTTTACCAAACAGATCCATTATAATACATTCTTTTTTTCCTCAATCAGGAATGTCGTTTTGGTTTGCATTATCCATTCATTACGTAGGGCAGAACCAAACTTTGTCTCACTTAGCGTACTTCGTTGAATCTGTGTCCGTTTTTCTAACGGATTTTCAAACGAAGCCAATACAGTTTAAACCTAAAAATTTATTGACTTGCGCAGCCCGATGTTTGGTAACTTTTTTTTTAGAATACATTTTAAATAGAAAATATATTTTTAATTGAATAAATGCATCCTAAATTCAAGGTTAATATAACAAAATGTATTCCAAACGGGAACAATATCTTATCATATTCTAACACTCCCAAACGGGAATAATATACATTATAACTCTTCCTTTCAAAATAAATTATAAACAGACACTTTCCAAATGGGAACACTATCCTACTATATTCTAACGCTCCCATGGGACAATTGTGATTCATTTTGAGTTAACTTTATGGATTTTGAGTTAAAATTTAGGTTGTAAAAGGTAATTGTGTTTAAGAAGTTATTGACTTTAACAGAATTCAAATCAAAAGTGAGTAAGAAAGGGAAAGATAAAGAAAAAAAAGAGAAAAGATAACATTTATTATAAAAGATAATATAATTTGATAGGAAAATATCTTTTTTAAAACTTATATTTTATAAATGAAGGATATGGCGAATGAGGTTTGAATTGGTTAGTCGTTACAATCTAAAATTGAATATTTTTTAAATTTTTTTACAAATGAAGGGTGTGGCAAATCCTCTAAGGATGGCAACTACGATATACTTTATACTTGAATAAGCTGTAATAAAAATGATTTTTTATAAAAAATAAAATTTATTTAGATAAATATTTGAAAAATAAGTTTGGGTAGAAAATAAATTAAAAGGCATAAATTTTATTAAATAACATATACATACATTATATTTATATATTGCAATAATTTTCAAACAAAACAAACTGATAAAAATGGGTATGCATATACATATATATTGTATTTATTTATTAGCACATTTAAGTATTTCAGAATATTATTTATAACTAAGTAGTTTATCCAAATTTTTATAATCTCTTCAAAAAGTTACGTGGATCTTATATCAAGAACAATAGATAATAATTCATAATTTTCTTTTGCCAAAAGATAAAAATTCATATAGATCATGATAAATTTAAAACATAAATAAAATTAAATACCCTATATTGCATCTCCTCTTCTTTTTCTTTACACTCTTTCCTTTTTTCCCCTCCTTTTTCCCCTTACGTGACAAAGGGAGGAGACTAGATAACTAGTGTGTTTGGGAATTCCGTTGGGGAAAAGAGTTTACAGATTTTTAAATTGTTTTACAAATTTTAAAATAATTTTTATGGATTTCGAAATAGTTGTTACAAATTTTAAAATAGTTCTATCTCGATCTGTCTGTACAGTTGGGGCAAGGGGAATGGCCGAACAAGCGCAAGTTCTACTTTCGTGTAGCTTTTGGCCAAAAATGCGTTCTCACACAGCACTCACCCAAACATACCTAAAAGGCAATTCCTCCTTACTGTGTTCAACGTCCGTAAAAGTATTTATGACAATATTTGTTACATTTTTCCTGTTTGTTTTCTTTTTCATGGAGATTTACTGTGTGGTCCCACATAGTGAAAATATTTAGCACATGGTCTCAAATTTTAAAATATTTAAAAAATGTTCCATTGACAATACGAGGTGTTGTCAATGCAGCGTATGATGTTGTCACTTGACAACCTCTGACAATAACATGTGTTGTATTGTCAATGGGACACTTTTTAAATATTTTAAAATTTAGGACCATTTAATAAATAAGTTTTTTATTTGAGACTTAGTAAATCTCCCTTCTTTTTATGCATATAAAGGAGTAAAGGACAGTACTTGCTTGATCATTAAAAGGCCATTTCCTTTGCACACACGCTTCCATTGATCACCTGTTACGCAGTTCAACTTCGCTCTTGCAAATCCAAAGCTCCCAGCCTCCCCCTACCCCCAACCCAGGGAAATTTACTGCAATTCGCCACCATAATCCAGTGATCCTTCTCCTCTCCTAAATGCTCAAACTCCAGACATTTTCTTCGCCTTTTAGTCTTTTACTGCATCTGAAAATTTTCCCGTTGTTCAAGAAATCTGTAGCTGTGTCTGCTTGAATCTGAATCTAAAACGAGGCCACTTTTTCAGCGACTAGGTTTACTTGATGAGATTCTAGCCTAAATTTAGCTTAATGCCTGCACATCTTTAGTCCTCTCGTATCATGCGCCTTTTGCTTTTGCTCAAAATACACAAGTTCCATCAATAGTCATCCAAACCTCTCTTCGCTTCACTCACTCTTTTGCTTTCTGTCTTTTCAGGTGACCTCCTTTAATTGAATGCTGGTTCATTCTTTGTCAAAACTCAGCAACTGCTTTTTTTTTTTTTTGTTTTATCCTGATCGGACTGAGATTCGAATTATTATTCCATAATCTTGAAGTGCCCCCGTACGTACTAAGAATGTTGGTGTTCTGTGTTTTCGTTTTTCGGACAAGGTGAAGAAGAAGAATATGGTGAGGGAGAAAATTCAGATCAAGAAGATCGACAACGCCACGGCGAGGCAGGTGACGTTCTCGAAGCGACGCAGAGGACTGTTTAAGAAAGCTGAAGAGCTTGCCGTTCTCTGCGACGCAGATGTTGCTCTCGTGATCTTCTCCTCTATCGGCAAGCTCTTCCACTACTCTAGTTCAAGGTTTCTCTCTCTCCACCATATATAGTGCCTGTTTGGGAAGCCATTCTCCCAAACGGTGCACGTAAGCCGAGATAAAATCATCTCGAAATCTATAAAAACCATCTTGAAATCCATAAAAACCATCTTAAAATCCATAAAACCATCTCGAAATTCCCAAAATGCCTCGAAATCTGTAAAATCTATTTTCCCAACGGAGTTCCCAAACGAGCACATACTCCTTACTGGCAAAATTATATCACTGAACCAAGGGTTTCTTAAGTTGACAGAAAGGCGTCTTTAATGCAAAGTATGTAAATATCCGAAGAGTCTTCAGGAAATATTATGAGCATAATCACAACATAAATAGTGAGTGAGAACGGACTCACTATTCTATACTTTTCCTTTTGGCATCCAGATCAGGAAGATATTGATCTTGGCTGAATTTTTGAAGCTTCGATTTATATTTACTTTTCGTGGTGTGCGCATGAAGGGAGTAGAAAATATGTCATCCATGAGAAAATCTATAAAATCTCACTGATTGCTACTAGTTTGTGGTCAATAACAAGGTCTAAATCATCAAAGCCTATCACACAACGATTTTTTTGGCAAAAAAAGATCTTTTTTTGTTGGCCAAATATTATGATTTCTTTTTTATAGTTTATTAACTAGCAATATGCACGGTGAAGTGAAGAAATTTTTTCGTTTTTTTAAAAGAAATTTTTTCGTTTTTAAAAAAGACCCAAGCACATGCATCCGAAAAAAGAACATATATTACAATCTATTTAAAGTAGTGGAAGGCTTTAATTTTAAATATTGATAGATGACGGATATACTGACGATTATTGAAGTATGAGTATTGAATGCTTAGGTGTTATTTATAAATTTTGTCTGCTAGTTTGACTTTTTCTAGGAGCTTATTAATTAATATTATTTCTATTTTTAACATGAAAATTAATTGATTATGGTAATAATTTCTAAATTCCAATAAATGTTTCCATGCGCACGCTTCATCGCGGCGGTAACTGTGAATTTCGTCGTCATGATTGATCAGGGACAAAACAGGCCCTTCAAAGCCTACCCGTTTCTAATCTTTTACGCTATAAGAAGTCCTCTAACATGCATAGATAGGTCAATTTCATCTATGAACTTGGATGGAACTTTTGGCTAGGAAAATTCCATATGGTGACTTATCGTAGCATCTGCAAATTTTTCAGTAATCTTTCAGGGTTCATTGATTGTCTTTTTGTGATTCATTCTTAATCTTTTAATGCTTTTGCTTTCTGAAGCTTGAAGGAAATATTAGAAAAGCGTCATTTGCACTCA